>FIZU01040295.1:0-15568 GCA_900064475.1 Pseudococcus longispinus | reverse complement strand
AAAAGTCATTCTAAGCTTTTTAAAAATGTCATCAACTCAAAGTCTGACAAAATGTCTAAAAGTCACGGGAAATGTCAGCGTTACGGACGGACGGACGGACAGACAGACATGTCGTGGATTTTATGTATATGGAATGGAATGGAATGGAATGAATGAATGAATGAATGGATGGTTGGATGGATGAATGAAAATATTTCGTTGTCAGGAGGAAAGTTATTGAGCCCGAGCGAAGCAAGGGTGAAAATTTTCATAAAAAATGCATCCAAAAATCAAAGTTTTACCGACATTTTTTTTTTTAATTCATATTTTGTTGATAGAAATGAAGCTATGGGACCCGAGCGAAGCGAGGGCGAAAATTTTTGCAAAAAAGGCATCCAAAAAACCAAAAGTTTCATAATTTTCCCATAATTAAGAAAAAATATTGGGGGCGGCAAAAGCCCCTTGCGTCCGCACCCCAGTCACGCCAATGTTCGATCGAATCATTCACAAATCAACTGATTCGTCACTCAATTTTCTTGTATTAATGATCATATAAGCATTCGATTGATATTTTTTCAAACGATTTTCATGATTCTTTCAAGTCGTTTGCGAACGATTGATTCTTTTTAATCGTTTGAATGAGAATTTTATTAAATAATATGCTCATACGGAGTGCTTCATAGTCGATGATTCTCCTTCTCCGGAGTAAGTAGGTAACCCATCCTAAGTACAAGTATCTACAGTATGTATATTTGCCCACTTTGAAATTGAAGGGGCAAAGTTAGGCAATTTTTTTTGTCAACTCTTGAGATTTTATTATAAATAAAAAATTATGAGAATTTTTTGAATGAGCGAAACTTAATCCTTTCAAATCTGAGGGTAGATAAATATACCTACTTGCACTTATATCTAGTTGCCTACTCACCCGATGGAGGAAGGGTCATTGAATATAAAATATCCTCTGCACATACGCTCAACTTTGACCCTCAAAGACTTGTTCTATTTTTATTGAATTTTTAAGACCATTATTTTTTTCAATTTACTTACACGAAGATATTTTTTTGATCTTAGATCGTTTTAAAACGATTAATAGGTAAATGTGATTCGAATTGTCCATGAACGAATCACATTTATTGATTGAATAATGAAAAAAAAGTTGCCTTAATTTTGAGGAATATATTCATCAATGAATCATTCGCGAACGATTAAAACATGAAATTTTGAACTGGTCAATTTCCAAAAATCAAATTATTGATAAATAATTCCAAACGGCAATGGCTAATTCTAAAAGTTGTTTCAAAAACCGTCACAGCTCACATAAAAATTTACAAGAAAATAAAAAAAATAATGATAAGATCGATTCAAATATACTCTTGGTAAAAACTTTAAATGAGCCACTTGCAGTAAATTGCGTGAAATTATCGATAATGATCGCAATTCGCCTTCTTTATCAGCTCAACGAACTCGACGCCAAATTTTGCTTAATAAGAAGCATTTAGAGCAAATAAGCCGGCCTCGTGGTTGTACTAAAATAATGTAAAATTAGAACACTGAATCAATAACCGATTCGGTGAAATATGTACTAAGGTTGTTACAAAACTGATTAAAATCGTGTTTTAAAATGCATCTTTCTAATAGTCATAAACACGTCTAATTTGGCGAGAATACAAGGTAGCTTGAGTTAAAAATAGTTACAAAAGCATCGATTGCATGCGAACGATTTTCTAATACAGAAGACAAGGTGAAGGATTGAGTGGTTATTTACTCGGTATTATGTATTTATTTTATTCGTGTTCGTCGTCGGTTTAAGGGTTTCAAATTTACGGTGTCGAGTGATCTCCAAATTACCATGTTTTTTGAGTTTGAATGATGAATGAAAAGTGAGCAGTAGCCGGTAGTACCATGTGGCGAGAGAAAAAATAAAAATTTACATTAAACGCAGAACTAAAAATCATAATTAAAAATTGTTTTGAAATTATAAATAAATTTCAACACGTTTCCAACACCAAATCGATATTTTTAGGACCTGAAAAAATGAAATGCAACGATATTTCTATCTTCGCAGTAAACAAGATTGCATACTTTGTACAAATGAAGGCGCCAGTCACTTTTCAAATTCCACTATCAATTTTGTTTTGCAAAATTATAACATGTAGTAACATCAAATTAGCTCATTCCTCGACTCGATAAAAAAGTACATTTATTTTCCAACCACAAATGTCACTCAAGTCCGGCATTTGACATCTCCACGCCCATAAAATACTCTTAAAACACCTTCGCTGCAGCACGACCATTTAATCAGCGCATTACACCCCATACTTTGCCAAAATTTCACGCCTCGTTCGTTGCTCTCTACTCTTAACCTTGTATCGGATCATCTGAGGTGGTAAACAAACGAAAATAATTGTTTCTTTTCATTAATCCGAAAAAAATGCCATCGAACAAAAGAAATTTCGGTGGTAACACTGAACCGAGGGACAATAAATTGCTCATGCGATAGTCCGCAACACAATAGCAATCAGTATGGGAAAATGAGAAAAAACTCGAGCGTATTTTTAGACGATATCTATGCACGTAAGAGCAGAAGTTATGTTGGCACATTCAAAATTTCAAACGAACGTATGCGTCAGTGTCCAACGACTACAACATCCGTTAACTTATTCTCTAGACTCGAGTGTCACTTTTTTATTAGATATTTTTACCTTTGTATGCGGTCTATGCGGCTTTTCTGATTGCACAATTGTTCGACTCGTCACAAAAAGGTTTCGTTTGCGCGAAAGTTTCAAACAAAAAGGGTAGATAAAAGTTCGGTGGAATGTCGTTCAAATGTGTAAGTGTTTTTTTACGAAAGTTTATAAAATTTGACGAAAATTAGCATAATATTGCTTCTCGTGAATTCGCGGTTAAGTATAATTCGGTTCACGAAGAGATGGCTCGGATGAGGATCGTTTCTTTAAAATTCAATTATTCATTGTGAAGTATTCGCTTGAACAACTCAAAAGATTAGAAACAAATTATGATAGGTACATTTTAAATTGGATATTTGCAGGTAAAATTTATAAACTTGGAAATTGTAATAATCTAATTCGAAATGAAATTCATGAAATTATACCCATATTGACAGTCGGTTCAGATTATTGCCAATTTTTCAAAAACTGGAGTAGCAAATTCAGTCAGAAAATCACATTTCGAAGGTGAAACAAAAAATCGCATCCATAAAATAGTTCAAAAATGGAAAAAATGCAATTTGTAAACAAAAGAGTAACAAGAATTATCAAGTTCGAAAATTATTCAATCATTACAGACGAATTGGCCGAGTTTTTTTTTCGATTCATCATAAATTCGACTTTTTCAGCTATTTTCTTCCTCAAATTATTCATTAAAAAAAAACAAATTTTGATATGAAGGCAATCAGATTATTTAAATTTCTGCAAATATACAAGTTGTTCATTTTTTAATTCAATATACTTAATTTTTCGTCAAAACAGCCCACATCCCTCTCCACTAGCATTTCAATTTTCAAAGAAATAATTCCATCAGAGCCATCTCATCAATATTCGCTACATCATGAAAAAAAAACCACATACTAAACTTATTCATTGCCTTTAGAAAATCTCGCATCGGCGACACCACACCTAATCCAGTTCTTGATCTCAATGTTGATACAACCAATAAAATGTTCGGTTTTTTCCGCCGTCAAAGTAAGAAAAACAACGACTCCGGAAAATCGACCAGCAAAAAATCCAAATCGAAAAGTTCACTAAACGAAATCCAATGCATACCGGTCAACAAATACGAAATTGATTTTTCTAGAATCATTCAACCAGTTAAAGAACCGGAAAAAACAGCAAGTAGGCAAAACACGGCGCAAAATTTCACCGGCATGGGTAATGCAGAATCGAGAAAACCACCAACGGTAGAGTCAAGCTCGGCCGGAAATACGAGCAGGGACGATTGGCGAAATAATACCTACGAAAATCGCGAGAAAACAACAGATTCGTCCAGATGGTCGTACCGTAATGCTTGCGACGATATAAACAAAATGCAAGAGGTTGATTTACGAGTATCTAGACAAAATGATGGTGGTATAACGCCAGAAAATAGTAAAAACGACTCTAGCGAGTTGGAAAAAACTAATTTGAAGCTCGTAAAGCAGGAAATAGCGCAATCGTTAGAACAAGACGTTGAAAAGAAATTACACAGGAGTGACGATTCACAAAATGTAAACATCGTCGCGCCGGAAGAAAATAATATAAAGTCTGTCGATTCAGAACCTTTGAAATGCCACGATTTGAAAACGGTAAACGAATATGTGACAACAAACGGTGATTTTCAATGTAGAAACACTACTAACAACTGTGATACGTACTCGGTTGAAAAAACATCACCTAACGAAGAAAACGTAAACAAAAATTCGCGATCTGGAAGTTTACCAAATTGGCCAAATTCGATGTCACACGGTTTAACGACCAATGAAGCAGAATCCACCGAGACGAAATTGTCGCAAGATAAATACCCAAGACAAAGACATAATTCGGCTGAGACTTCGCAAGATGATACGAATTATCACGAGGATGGTTTTGATACAGCTCCAAGTTCGCCGAGCAACCAAGATACGCGAATAAATCAAGAATTAAAAATTATTTCGCCCCGCGAACGTTTTTTTTCATCGATCAAGCCCAACTCGCTGCCGCCGGAGAACACTAACGAACAAAAACAAACACAATCAAATCTTCATAACGATTTAGAAACGCAATCAATCGAAAACGATTTGCAAATGATTGATGAACCCATTAATCAAGCTGATGATGGTGAAGCAGACACGTTGAAAATTGACACAAACGATGAAGAGTACTTCGAAGCTACCGAACAAAACGATAACGAACAAAGACTACCTGTAGCGTGCGTGAATCATACAAAAGATGCAATTGACTGGAACATAAAACAAGAGATTCAACAATTACCTCAACACGTAGAGGATTTCTTCAACAGGAAGAAAACTCGTAGACCGATACCCGACATAATGATCACTGAAAGCTCTGATAGCGAGAATGAAAGCGAAAGTGGCGAAGAAATGGAAAACTACCCTTGTTACGAGCGAACTTATCCTTCTATTTTGTACGACATCACCGAAGTTGATGAATCGTTTTCAGATGCCAGCGATATGGACCTGAGCGATTTGAATAGTTACTCTGAAACTCATGACAAGTAAGACGTGCTAAAATAAATAATACAAATTGATTGCTGTACATAAATGCACTTCTGCAGACTTAGGTACAATACATTGTACTGCTATGATTGATTAATGTGTTTATAATAAACAATAAAGAATCACTGTAGTTACCTGAGCAATACTTATGGCTGAACGTTTGACCGATAACCGGACGCGAATTTTTAATGATTTCCGAACCGAAAACAATTCATTAAGTCTTGATCAAAACAATTTACTTTTAAACGAATTACTCAAACTACAACCTGATAACTGGAAAAAAATGGAGGCAAATCTCAAAAATTAAGCTAAATCAGTGTTGTCCCGTAACAAACGTTAAAATGTGAAAATGAAAAATAAAAATTTCCCTTCGAATTTTAAGATAAAAAATAATCGCATTCTTTCATATTTTTTATTCTTTTTAATCAAATCTCATCAGCAAATGACGTGATTAATGTATTTTTTCTATTTAGGAGGAACATCGTACATCAAGAATCAAAATTTCAAGACCAAATAAAGACATTAAAATGTGAAGTCGAATCGAAAGATACAGAAAATATGCAACTGAGAGATAGAATCAACGATCTACAGCGTGAAATTATGAACAAAACATGGGGCATGGATCGTAAGTACCCGTTGAAATTTGTATTTCTTCATCGAAATTAATAATTCAATAATCGTACTCTTGAAAAAATTAAAGAAAATATATGAGAATAAATTTACAAACGTTTTATCGCTACGCTAATTTCACTAACTCGGCGTAGTGTAATAATTTATCATTGGAAAATATTTCTCACAACTTTATAAATCTTTTACGCCGTCTCGAAATGTATACAATTTATTAAGATTGAAATAAATGTCGCGAAGATAATTATAACAGTTATTATATTATCATCTGGCGCTTTCGTTTTTCAACCATAAAAACCGAGCCGGCCTTCGCGATTCTATTTTAGAAAATGATTACGTCTCTAATCCACTTAGCGTGAAACGTACGTCAAAACAGCGTTATTTTTCTGATCAACGTATCAGTATTGAATTCTGTTTATAATTTATTCGAGCTTTTCAATCAATCGTATACATTACAAATAAATAATATCGTTACGTTGTTTCACAGAACTTCATGCTGAACTGGCGTCATTTCAAACAGAAGCTGATTGTGTTAGGAAAAAATTACTCAAAGTTGAAGAAGATTTAAATAAATACAAAGCTGAGAATTCCGAGCTAAATGAAGAACTACTTAAGAAATTAGGTAATTTGAAAAAGTAATTCACAAAGAAAAACACAGAAAGGTATAATTCAAACGAAAAACTTGATTTTGCTGTTTCAGAATATGAAAATGATTTTAAAAAAGTTACCGCATTACAACACGAAGTAGAAATGCTAAAATTAAAAACATTAGAATTACAAACCGAATTGGAAAATGTAAAAAAGGAAAAAGAAAAATTATCAAATCAGTTAATGGAATTAGAGAGCGAAAAAAATGAAAAAATTAAAACTTTACAAATGGTGGGTATAATTTTTTATAGGTACCTATCTTATATCGGCAGCACCCTATTACCCTATTTCATAAATTACCATATTGTATATTTCTTTTTTTTTTAACTTTCATATTAATTATTCAACAACCCCGTAGGCTTTAGATGATACTTTGAAACAAAAACAAAAAATACAGGCTCGATTCGAAGAAGAATACGAGAAATTACGAACGGTGAATAGTGACCGCGAACAACAGCTTTTAAACGATTTCGAATGGAAATTACGCGAGGTAGAATTAACATGCAAGAAGAAATTAGAAGATAAAGATAAAAGTAACGAAGATCAAATTAAAGAAGTCAAGAAACAACTAGAGGACGAAATAAACGAGCTAAAAAAACAAATAAACGAAGTAAGTTGGCGTCATGGTGGTGCTACCTAGTTGCTAATGCAGTCGGTTGCAGATTATTAATTATTATAACTAAATTCCAGTTGGAAAAATTAAAAACATTCGAGGCTGAAGTTACTCAATTACGAGGACTTACACACGAACAACAACGCTCATTAAGAATGGCTACAAGAGCTACCGAACAATTACAATCCAACGAACGTACATTAAACGAAGAAATTGAACGGTTACGTACCTCATTGGAAAAAGAAAGAACACATTTGGCTACCGTTCAGGTTTATAAATTTCTAAACTGCTTAGTTGGACGATGCATTTATGACAAAAATATTCGCGAATCACCCGGCGAAATTAATTTTCTTTTATTTCTATCAGGGAATCCACAGCAGAGAGGTCGCAGAAAAGGATAGAAAACATTCTTTCAAATTAGAGCAACAAAAGAATGAAATTAATTCCGAGGTATATTTGAAATGAAACTTTTGAACCGAGTAATAATTTCACCTTAGTAATTAAATAAATCTACGTTTAGTGGGAAGACAAAGTTCGTCGAGAAACCACAAGACTGAAATTAGAAATGGAACGAGCTCACAAAGAAGAAAAACGTAATTTAATCGAAGAAACTAAAATTAAAACTGAAAAACAACTACAGGAAAATAGCCAAATTTGGGAAAAGAAATTGCTCGATAGTAAAAAACAAGTAAGCGGTGTACCTATAGTTACGAATTTATCAAAGTTTTTAATTTTCAATCACCGAGAAAATCTTATTTCAGTTGGACGAATTGGAAGGAAAATTATCCAATAAAGAAGATTCCTATCGAAAGGAATTACTCAGACTACAAACCAATTCCGATCGTGATATGTTAGAATTAAGAAGAAAATTAGACAAAATGGATCTTACTTATCAAGAAGAACTCGAAAAGAAACAAGAACAACATGAGCAAGAAATCGGTACGAGAATTCGAATTATTTCCTGTTCCAACTACCTATACCTAAAAGTTTTAAAAATTGCATCATAATTTTATACATTTTTTTTTTTAGAAACATTACGCGAGTCTTGTGAGAAGAAGATTCAACAAAATGAGCAAAACTGGTCGCAGCAAATATCTTCGACTAGGGCAACTTTGGAGCTAGTGAAAGAGCAATTACAGCGTGAATCCGAAGACCAGCTCGAAGCTTTAGGCAAAAAATACATGTTGCAATTAGGTACCTGCCCATTTCATTTTATCGTTTTAGGGTATTTCCTGACTTTTGATTAACTAAATGTGGCATAATTTAGAGCAACAATACGAAAGACTGATAAAAGAAAAAGAAGAAGCAATAGAAGATCTCAAACAAAAATACACCTCTGAAATGTACACACTACAGAATCAACTCAACGAAGAACTAAAAGCAGAAAAAAGCAAAGAAGATGAGGTATAAATTAATAAGCAAATAATAAACCTTATCTTCGCACAATTTAATAATCACTTCTATTTCGCAGCTTCAAACCATAATCAATCAACTAAAAGAAGAACTCAGTCTTAAGAATCAAAACGCAGAAGGATTGCAGGAAAGTGTCGACTCACTTCATCACACCATTTCAGACCTACAAGAAGAAATTTCAATGTATGATAATTTATCAAAAGAAACGGACGCGTTATTAAAGTAAATGAAAATCTTTATTGTTGAATCACCTCGTTTCGGCTTTATTTTGCAAAAAAGCACCCCACATTTTATTTCCAACAGTTATACGAGACTAAAGAAGCAACTTTAAAACCCTCCTTTTTGATGTTTATCATGGCGTTCTACTTACATTTAAGCGATTATTTCTTTCAGAAAAAGGGAAGCTGAACATAATCAGGCAATTTTCGAAATGAAAGAACGCTACGAAAACGAAATCAAACTATGGCAATCTAAATTTAGTAGTACTACTGCAAACAACAAAGAAACTCCTACCGGATCTAAACCCGAAAAATCGTCAGTGTAAAGATTACAATACGAATGTCGCCTAATTTATCTAATTGTATCGGATATAAATTAAACGTTGATATTTGTACAGATCGGAAAATGGTTCGAAATCTGAAGAATATAACGCTTCGAATATCGATCGACATTCTAGATCGTCTCGTCGTAAAGGTCGAGGTAGAAATAGAGGACAGAAGAATCAACATCAACAACAACTCAATCATCAATTTTCTTCTTCATCGCTGTGAACATTTTTAAAATTAAGTTTATTTAATACCGAATTATTGTTAATTTACTCAAATAGATATTTTTTTACCACTGTGCAGTTATTTCGTTTGTATGTTCATTACTCATCGTAATGAAAAAAACCTTATCAGCTGAAAGATTACATAAAACCATATAAAACGTTATTTTTTAACCGAGGTCAAGTCTTTTAACTATCTTTGACCTGAATGAATTTTTACAGAAAAAAGAACGCGTTTTTTTTAGAGAATAGTTCGATCGCCGAAGTGAAATTATTATTGGTGCACCCTGAGCCTACAATCTTAGTTAACACCCATATCACGATAAGGAACGGAATTATTTTCTACTTGCGTTGAAATGAATAACACGATAGAAATCCAAGATTAATCATGCAAAAAACGTTAAAATTCTGAGAAATGAAGCAAACATTGAAAAGTAATATTTTTCAACATTCTTCAACGGTTGCATCATTTGTAATAAGCTTTCCTCGATTGAATGAATGGAAATGATTGAATCATCCACTTGAAAATTATATTCTTCCTTAAGTTAGCTTAGATTATTTTGCAATTGAATTTTTAAAGTATCAAACATAAAGTAGTTTCAAAAATAGCTGAAGATTACGATTTTTAAAAATGTATCGGAGGTTATTTTTGACTGATAATGCCTTTAATCTTATCATAGATTCTAATTGCTCAAAACAGACTACAATAATGAGGAAACGAATAATATTAGTCGTTTAAGGTACGTAATACATTTTCCCGTTGAAAAAACAGATACTAAAAATGAAAAACATAAGATAGTATAATGTATCATAATACAATTAAATATATAAATGCATGATAAGAATAATGATGTAGATGCTTCGTACTATGTACCAATAACTTTGATATTGTAAAGAATACATTCGCGTTAGAATTCGATATTGAACGGATAATCCTTATGGTCTTTAGCCCTGCGAAAAGTAGATAAATGATTACGTACATTTCGAGAAAAGTAAACAACAACAAAATAATTCAATTAGATACCAGTGAAGACTGCAATAACGAAGCCCTTTATCCAAGTTTTCAATTTCTACCCACTCCTCTTCGAAAATTTGATAATCGAACAAATCATAATTCGACTCAATACGCGATTTCGTAACAGATTTGGGAATAACGATATTTCCTCTTTGAATCTATAAAAAGGCATTAGTTAGTTGAAAGTGTATTACAAATACAAATAGAATTAAGATTTGAAAACTTGATATACTTGATATCGAAGACAAAGCTGAGCAACGCTGATGTTGTATTTCTGAGCAATTTCGATTAATTTCGGATCTTCTAATAATATAGGATCGTCTTTCGTAGCCCACGGTCTGTCAGGTGATCCTAATGGACTGTAAGCTGCTAATGTGATATTCTTGTCGTGTAAAAACTTGCGTAGTTTTTGTTGATTCAAGTATGGATGGCATTCCACCTAAAATAAAGAAGCCGATGTATTAAATCCGACGATTAGAAATCGAAGAATGTTAAATTGTAAAAATACCTGATTAACGGCGGGAGGAATTTTAGAAATACTCAGAATTTCTTCGATTTGCTTACTATTGAAGTTCGATACACCGATCGATTTAACTAAGCCTTTCTCGACGCATTTTTCCAAAGCTTTCCACGTTTCGGCAATAGTAACGTTGCTGTAAAGAATTTCGTCATTTTCACCCTTCGGGAATAGATTATCTCCTTCCTAAAGAACATATTCCCAGTTAGAGATCGTAGAGAAATAAAATTAAAATGGAATAAAATATCAACCTTGTATGCCATTGGCCAATGAATCAAATACAAATCCAAATAATCCAATTGTAAGTCCTTCAGAGTCGTTCGTAAAGCCGGTTCGACCAAATCTTCTCTATGGAATGTATTCCATAACTGAAATCAAATAACGAATATCAGACACTCGCCGATTCATAGTAAAGTACCATACTCCTGTACCTTGCTAGTGACGAATAAATCTTGTCTCTTCATTTTGCCTTCATTTAGCTTTTCTTTGAGAGCTTCGCCGACTTCTTTTTCATTTCCGTAAACGTGAGCACAATCTATATGCCGGTAACCGACGTCTATAGCGTCTTTGACGGCTTGAGCTACTTTGCCGGGTTCCGACTGTGAAACAAAATAAATATTGAATTAGAATATAATCGACGGAAATCATTCGTTGATAGACCGGCAGAAACGATGTAGTAGTTGAAAGCACCAAGCATGAACGATAGAAATACTCGGGGAAACTTACTTTCCATGTTCCTAAGGCTACCATGGGACATAACTCATCGTCGGTAGGGTTAAGTACTATCCAGGGCCCACCAAATTTACCCACAGTCGAATTCAATTGAATCGCACAAGCGTAAGAAATTAGTAGCTACGTATTCAGTCATGGTGATAGTTAGTTATTCCGAATTGGAAATTTGTAAATTTACTGTTTTTAAAAAAAAAATTACAAGCTACTGATAACAGCGTTGTTTGATAAAATTCGTCATCGAGTGTCTGAATTGCAAACGATTTCGCCAAGTTACTCAATGTATTTAGCTGAACTGCTTGCATGGGAAATGAATGAAAATTATTCAAAATTTTTCTTAAAAGTACCAAAATTGTAATAAAACACAAAGTTTTAAATTTTTAAAGGAATATTCCGCAAAAAAAATGAAAATCAACAAAAAGTTTGCAATTTAGATATTACTCGGGAATGTTCGTCATGCTTCGGCTTTCATCGTTCAACTTGAATTATTTTTATACAACCACAGGTGCTTCTTTTAAATTGCAGTTTTTTATCCATTGAAAATGAAAAAAATACTTGGTAATTATAGCGATGCAAATAGTTTAAAATTATGTGATAATTATGGTCAATGTGAGGTATATAATAAAAACCATATGGGTTTTTATGTACCTTCATCGCACAATGTATGTTTGTACACGAGTGATATTTCACTGATAAGCTGATAAGGATGACAGATTTTGATGAATTTCAGCTCTTTTTTCAGATTTTAACATTGTTCTGCATGTTCCAAGTTCATAGGAATGTATTTCAAATGAAAATGTAAGATACACACGCATCAGTAGTACGATTCTGATGTTTATTATCTACTTCCAAGTAGATAAAAATAGCTACCGGCATGAAATCTCTTATCACAGAAACATTACAAAATTTGGAAACATTACAGAAGCTGCATTTAATTTTGCACAAAAATTCCCCCTAAAGATTCAAATTTAATCGTACGAATTCGAATAAATAACGATTAAGTATTATAATTTAATGCTAGCGTATTACTAATGTGTTACAGACGTGAATATACGAACACATACCTTCCACGTTCCAAAAGCGATAAGAGGACATTTCAAGCCATTTGCAAATTCGACAAAAGCTTGTTTTTTCTCTTTATCGATAGTACTTTTTGGAGTAGGATGCAACACAGTAGATGCCATTTTGCGATACAAAATGCCACTTATGATTGAAATTTCGCGATGGAATATTCACTTGGATTAGAACGCGAACCAACTACAACTTTGTTCAAGGCAACGATCCTAACAACGAACTGTTACAAAGTGATTCCATCCGCTACGTGCTGTTGCGTATAACGGCATTAACCTTCATCAGTTCATATGTATGGGCTATCTGATAAATATTATCGTATCATAATTCGGTACTGGGAGCAAAATGAGATATTCAGAAGAAATATTTACCTATCTAAATTATCCGGTAACAAACCGGTAAGCTTTTTGAAATGTTTCCAAGTTACCGGTTTTAAATTCCATAATGAATAAAAAATTATGTTCTAACTGTTTTCAGGCGAATACATTAGGTACATTAAAACTCATATTTCAGAGGAAATCTACTACTTACCTAAACATTATTTTTCATTTTATTTGAAGCACAGGATGTAAAATTATTCTGAAATAGGATTTATTTTATTATCCGGCCGTTCCAAAAGAGTAAAAATTGGAGATCTTTTTCATTACAAAACAAAAATGATTTTACAAAATGAGAGAAAAAAAAAACCTTTGAGACATGTACCTACGTAATTATGCATCCTCATCCTGTATTTTCAAACTAGAGAATGTTTAAGATGTAAATGAAAATATTCATTAGGCGAATGTTTGCCTCTGCGTAACATAGTTTGTTGTAGAAAATTTAAATACAAAATACAAAATTACACAGTGAAAATTTCGCGCCGCTCGAATTTCCATCAAGTAAAATAAATAAAGCAGGTCAATTTCAAGAACATCTTTTTTCGTGTATGAATAATACCATCGTTATAATGATCAAAAAGATTTTTTTTCTTTCTCTCTGCGCTGCGAAAAAAAAACCTAATTTATGACTAAATCTGCAGGTTACAATGACTTTATAAAATTTTTCTCACAAAAGTAACGCGATTCGTATTATTCTATTATTAAAGCGAGGAAAAATACAGTCGCTGTTTGTAGCCTGCTGTAAAAACTTTCGAATTTCTTTTCTTTACAAAACAGAAAGGTAAGAACGGAATAAATTGGAATAAAAAGCGATAGAAATTGGATAAAAACATTCATTTGAGCAAATAACAAACGGAATAATTGAGAAATTAGTTTGTGTTCGAAAGTAATTACGAAAGGTGGTGTAAAAAGCCTGTCTATGCGTTTAATTTTTGGAACTGGGAGTTTCCTGAGCATTCTTCATTTGCATATGGATAAAAGAGGCCATTCGAGGATATTTTAAATTTGGTTTACTTAATTCATTCGTATTATTTGAACGAATTATACCATTTGTCATTCGTATGTATAATTTTATATTCTAGAAGATCCGAAAATTTTTCACAAGCAACGAGTTTTAATAATGGTTACCTGCTTTAAATTCGCCTACTCAGCTGAAAATCTGTAGTAAATACAAATTGCACTTGTAATCAACTTTTCACCTTTTGAAGAATTTATTACTCAAAGCAATTCTTCTGCGTAGTTTTCTAGGCTCTAAATTGAGTCGTTAAAGTACCCCTTTGAACTGTCGAAAAATTGCTTTAAAGTGCCTCATTCGACAATGTTTCAAGTCGAAGAGCTTTCACAGACGAATAAAAAAAGAGTCAAGGTTACCGTAAAACGTTTAAACGCACCAAATGAACTTACCTATTACCGATCATAAAATATATCGAAATTATTGTAACCAGCTCATGTACGTAAACCTGAGTAGAAATTTGAATACATAAAAGAAAATAAATTTAAGCGAAATGTAATTTTCTATCGAACACGAGTGCGTCGTTTTCAAGCTCATTTGTTTAATAAAGTGAAATAAAAGCTAACATTACATCGTTCGTTGTACGTACCTAGCTGCTACAATTTACAAAAGCCTAAAATAATGCAAGAAGCACGTTAAATTTTTTTCGCCTTGTTAAGAACGTTTCGTTGTAATCAAAAGGTTGTGTTATTTGCTTAAATGAATTTCACTCACAAAGGTAATAACGATTTAGCATGTACCTACGAATTTTCGTTCTCATTTCGCTGTATTTCTGATATTTCTTGTTATTACCTCAATTTTATTGGTTGAAAAGGAATTTTTTTGTCAAAAGTGATATATTTTTCAATAAATATCATCCAAAAAGCGATTTGAAAATTAAATTTTCTTATCTTTTAAATGACTGTGGCTCCTCTAATTTTAGGGCTAGGCAAAACATGAATAGCTCATTTTGTAGAGCTCAAAAATTTCAAATAGTGGATTTTTCAAGTTTTTCCACAACTTGAAACTCGAAGGAGCTACAATAATTTGAAAATTTGTAAACGATATAACTCCTTCACTTTACAAGTTAGATCAAATTTCAAAAATACATTTTTATTAAGTTTTTTAAATTCTACAAAATAAGTTATTGATGTTCTTCCCAAGTCTGAAATTGAAGGAACTACAGCCATTTAAAAAATAAAAATAGAGATACCATCTTGGAATATACAGAATTTTTCTTGATAATTTTTTTTTAAATAGTCTTCCATGTTTTTAAATATGAAGTTGGGCAAACTTGTGTGTTTTGGACAGCTGCATCTTTAGTTTGAAGGTTCTGCATTTTTATCCGAACACCTTGTAGCTCCTTCAATTTTGAAGAAGTGCTTTCTCATGTAAAGCTGTCCATCGTATTTTAGTCCAGTGAAATTAGACCAAAAAAAGGGTGCAAATTGCATTTTGGGCTATCAGAAATTTTTTTGTTTCAAAATGTTCGTTTCGACGTCCTGATTAACCACTAAAAAGTCCCCGAACGTCACCCCTCGGGAAGTCCCCCAAATGTGGACCCAAAGAGCCCCCTCGCGGTTTTTTGCCCGTAACTCCGTAAATATGCGCGA
>FIZU01040292.1:0-11599 GCA_900064475.1 Pseudococcus longispinus | reverse complement strand
GACCGCACTCAGCGTAACAGTGTTACCACGTGCCGCGCTATACCAAAATTCCGGGAAAACAATTGTCAGACCACGTATTTTATTAAACTCGAATGCTTTATTTTTTATTCCACGACTGTATTCAGCTTACTGCCTCATTCCTCTTCCAATACGAGGTATTTACGCGTACACAAGGAACGATTTTTCTTGAAATAATTTTTTTGGGGTCGAATATAATATTTTTTATATTTGAATTTCTTATTCAATTTCGTAGTTTCCAAGACTAAAATGTTCGTGGAAATTATCTGATACACGTGGAAATTTGCCCCATTGTGATAGACTCGATTCACGTTCCGTGTTGTTTCGTTATTAACCTTGAATTTTTCGTTGCATTAAAACTTGAAAAAAAGATAAAAATTAAACGTTAAAACGTGTAATACATCAACTTGTAAGACTTCAATGTGCACTGCAGAAGATGAACGTAGTAACGTATACGTACTTCAACATTGTTAATTTTGTATCGTGTTTTCATGTTCAAAAGTTTACTGATATGTAACATTGGGGGTTTCCTGTCGAAATAGGTATCTCTACCTACCTATTTTATCTGTCGTTCGCCGTATTGAAATAGTACGCTGTTATCTGGTTTAATATTGTAGATCAATGCGATAAGACTGAATTAGCAGATACTTGCTTGATTTTTCGAATGCAGGTACTTGCATATTTTCAGTTTATTTTTAGAATTGTTACGTTGCCCGAATAATGAATGTGTCGTATTACGATTTTAAAATGATCGCTGGTTGATTTTTTTTTTTTCGTTATCAATATTTGCATGGCGATTTCGATGACCAGATTTGGTGAGTTAGTTCCTTTTCTCTAACCAACATTGGTACCTGAAATGAAGCCTGCGAGTAGCTAATTATGAAATACTTAGCCTATTCTTACTTTATTTACACTCGAATTGGTTCGAACCAAAAAGAGGCCGAGTCACAAATGACAAATTTTGAATTATTGACGAATTTCGAGGGTTTGAAATATGCCAGATCGACCGGCCTGGTCAAAATTTCGTTAGTGGCGAGAATTACTTCTCAAAGAGTGCAAAGTTGCAATACCTACTGGTCAAATTCGTTTAAGATTATAATTGGCATAAATTACTACGATTTCATTCAATCTGATTGGAATCAATTCCAACAATTCAACTTGCAGGGTGTTTTACAGGTCATGGAAGTCATGGAAAAGTCTGCTTGATGACACATTTTCTGGTTCATGCCAAAAAATGTTTAAAAAATGACAAAATTTTGATTTTTTTCTCTCCAAAATTTGAAAAAAATATCTAAAAAATTACAAAAATGCAAAAAAAAAAGTCAAAAAATGTTGAAAAAGAATGAAAAGAAAAAAGTTTTAAAAATGACAAAAATTCTGATTTTTTTGTACGAGTGTAAAATTAAAAATTTTTGGGCCGCAATGCAATGCTTGGTGACATATCTACACATCTAAAGAAGCATTTTGAAAAAAAAAAAACATTCAAAATCTGTGCATTAGAAAAAGGTAACGAACTTACTTATCACAAGATTTTTTCAAAAATATTTCAATACACATATGTAGATCGTGTGGGTAGGGGGGAGGGGAATGGCTTGTAAATTTGAGAGACATCCTACTGGAGATGTTACAAAATTTCGAAAAAATGTTGAATTTTGATTTGGAAATTTTGTTAGACACTCTGTTAATAAGGATGTTATTCCGAACGAAATTTTTTTCTAAAAATCTTGGGGGCGAATGGAGGGTAATCAGCATTTAAACAAACTGTAAAAAAAGGTCATAGATTTCCAAAAAAAATTCAATTGGACACCTATGACTTGGCATCCAAAATGTTTAAAAAATTACGAAATTTTGATTTTTTCTGCCCAAAATTTGAAAAAATATCTAAAAAGATTTTGATTTTTTGTACGAGTATAAAATTAAAAATTTTTGGACCTCGATGCAATGCTTGGCGACACTGACACATCTACACATAAAAAAAAAAACATTCTGAAAAAAAAGTTCAAAATTGGTCCATTAGAAGACGGTGACGAACTATCACAAGATTTTTTCAAAAATATTTTATTATACATATATGTAGATTGATTGAGTGAGGGGGGGGGGGTAGCTCGTAAGTTTGAGAAACATCCTACTGAAGATGTTACAAAATTTTGAAAAAATTCTAAATTTTGACTTGGAAATTTTTTTACACGAAAAATTGAAAAAGCAGGGTTGTAAAGAAAAAAACGCAAAATGTTTAAAACGTGTTTAAACGTGTTTAAAACGTGTTTAAACGTGTTTAAAACGTGTTTAAAACGTGTTTAAACGTGTTTAAACGTGTTTAAAACATTTAATTTCCAACACGTAAATGTTTTAAATAAAAATCATGTTTAAAACGTTTTTTTTGTTTAAAACATGTTTTTTTTAAATGTTTTTTTTTTTGTTTTCTGCATTTTTTTCGATAAATTGGGTGAGTGAAGAATGAAATTATGCATAATTATTCAAGTGACAATTCATTTCGGTGGAGTAGATACACTAGAATTGTTTAAAATTGTTTTTAATTCATTGAAGTTACTTTTTATTATTTACCAACTGTCGATGTACTAGAGATAAGAAATTAAGGATTAAGATAAACATTGAAAAAAATTGGATTTTTTTTGAGATTTCAGGTATGTACCACGAATGACGATATGAGGCAGGTCGCAGGCTAAGGTTTATAGTGTAATTAATGGAATGCAGTGTAGTTTTTCAAATTTTTCATGAATTTAATTGTTTAAAACATGTTTTAAACATTGAATTTCCAACACACCTAAAATTTGGTTTTAAAAAAAAAGTTGTTTTTGTTAAAAAAAAAAAAAAAGTTTTTGTAACAACTCTGTGAAAAAGTCACGGATTTCCTAAAAAAAATCCAATTGGGCACCCTGAATTGGCATCAAGTCTCACCCAGTTTCCAGCTCGAACTTTCAATTTTTTTGGGTGTACAGAACCAAAAAGGCATGAGTCGAAAATGTTTGATTGGTTGCAGCTCCGATACCCTTGAATATTTTTCAATGGGACTAAACTTGAAAATCTTCTTTTGTGAATTGTGGTCTCCTTCAGCTGCCCGAAGTGACATTTTTCAAAAAAATTTAGCTTTTGAATTAATCAGTTTTTCGTTTCTGAAAAATTGATTTCGTGATTTGGACCATTTTCAGAGTTCAGTGCTAATACATGTTCGTTTCACATCCCAGGAAAGTCCCCACCAACCCGATGAAAAAAAACACGTAAATTAGAGCTAAATTTCTTCCACCTTGGGAAAACACACCCTAATCATATACGAAGACAAAAAAACACCACGTGTTCCTCCCTTTTTAGAATTTCGCCACATACGACTACGCACAAAAGTACATAATCGGATATACGTGGCATCTACGACGTCGAAAGTGGTGCAGAGCAGCACTCAAGTTGGTTAGGAAAACTTATACCTACGTATATATTTAATTACGTCAAGTTTTCGCGTTAAAGTTGAGCCAAAATGTAATTGGATTATTTTTGCTGGCATAATACTCGAGATGAGTTCGGTCTACGAGCGAATACCTATGAGAGATGCCGTTCGCTTCATTTTGTTACCATCCAGAGAGGAAATTTTGAATATGGCAACTTTGCTGCAGCTGACTTTGAAATGTTTGTGCTCGCATAGCCTTGGAAACATGATTCGACAGAAAGATGGTTGAAAATTCTACAAGGTAGGGTCGCGTCGAGTTCTCGTTGAAATAATCTTATTCTATTAAGTCACGTATCACGAGGCGAAGGGTTGTTTTAAATGCAACTTTGCTACGTGTGTATAACGATAACAAAAGATACATATTCGAAACGTGCTCTCGTTGTCGCCATTTCTTACGTAAACGTAAAAAATGTCTCGCGAAATACGTTCGTATTTAAAAAGAATTATTTAAATTACGTATTACGTACGAACTCGATGTAAGTATAACGATGACGTACGGAAGTACTCTGTATAAATCGCTGGTTCATCGAACGAGGCGACATCCGACGTACGTACGGTCGATTTATTAAAAATAGATTATTCTCTAATCGTACCTCGTACGTGGGGTATAATTTAGCCCAGACCATGCGGACGAATCGAATTTCGCATCATAGCGAATTTACTCTTCTCGCAGACGCAGACTTATTTATACGAGGGTTGGAGCTTGATGAACGAACCAACGGTAGCAAAAAAGTCGAGGCGTTTGAAAATCTCGTTTTCCATGCAACTTTCGCGTTCTCGTACAAAACACGATGATTTTCTTACCCAGCTAAAGAAGTTAATTTCCGCTTTTGCCTTCAAACTTGGAAGCAGCGATGTCGCCAAGCGGTTATAATACGTACTCGTGGTTGTACTTCAGTAGGCGGGAATTATTAATATTCAGTTTCTACGAAAAAGAGTCGCAATATCCGACATCGCCGGCCCCTCATCCCCCTATTACTCCTGCGGCACAGTTGGTATTTTATTTAGGAAATTTTCATTACTTTCGATCGCGAAAATTTAACGGGTAAGGGGTTGGCGGGGTGAACTGGATGAAAGGGGTGGAGAAAATCGACGACGACGAGTTGGTAATTTATTATTCGAGTCTTGGTACGTGCAGATTCGCCGGTTAGAAAATATAATCGCGTATATGCTGAGAGAATTTCCACAAAAAACATACGCTTGCCTAATTTATAATAAACTATAAACGACGAGAGAGAGAGAGAGAAAGAGAAAGAAAGAAATACGATGTAACCGTATGAAATTGGAAATTCGCGCTAATGCGGTTTTCGCTGCGATGGCGCTTCCTCCGCCTGTCTCGTCGTTATTATATGTTCGTATGATGAATTCGTCTGTCTTACGAACAGCAGGTATAGGTATACGAATGTGTACATAACATATACGTACGTCTGCGTTTGTCGAATGAAAAGAAAATACAAATATGATTGTATAAAAGCGAAAGTTTATACTGGTTACGTATTTATACGCCAACCAAGCGTGGAAAATTATATTAGATTGCGTGCCAGGGTAAATACTGTACGCCGGTGGAAAATCGTAATCATTGTGTGCCGAATGAACGACGTTAATTTATTTGATTTATTTCATCGTCTTCGCTTATTTTTTATTTTTCTTACGAGAAAACGTTCGTTACACGAGCGTGTATCTATCCTCTTCTCTTGGATTGGCGAGATCTAACTTCGTAGACATGGCTGCCAGCAGGCCCGCTGATTCGAGTCGATTAATAGGATAAGGGTACTAAAATTTAACTTTGAAGGAGGTACATTTTTTACGTTGATATTACGAGTTCTTTTGAAAGAGCATAAAAAGGTTTATAGGGGTGATTTAGCTCTGAGCATCAAATTTGAAATTATCCAGTGGAAGTTGGTCCTTGAAATATGGTATGAAAGCCCCTTGTCAAAATTTTTAGTTTGATATTTCACCCCTAATTTCTTGAGAGGGGTGGTGGTTGAATGTGAATTTTCGTCGAAAATTTTTATTTTGGCAGTTTTAACAAAAAACAAGGTGTCTACCGGGCACGAAAAACATAAAATACGAAAAAAGCACGAAATTTTAATAAAACTGATTGAATTTTGAAATTTGGTTTTCGATGATATTCCTTCAGTTGAAATTTAAATTGGAAAAATTATGAAATTTCGGCTTTTAGCTGATTTTCGAGAATCGAAAAATCAGCTATTAAAATTGACCTGGCGGTTTACCTAAATTTTTGTCCAGACGATAAGTCTCGTTATAGTCGATAAAATGTCAAGTGCTACTGGGGATAAAAACCTATTGAATTCGAAAAAAATCGATAAACCGGTTCTTAAGTTATTCGTGATCAAAATTTTCAAATACCTGTAGCGCCATAATTAAAGCACTTACGTAAAATTTGTAAATAACCTTTTTGATAGTATTTGAAAGGATGTACAAAAAAGGTTATATACAATTTTCATTTTTGTGAACCGGTTCTCGAGATATTACTGATTGAAATTTTCAAATACCTCTGGTGCCTTAAATATTGCACTTACGTGAAAATTGCTCATAACATTTTGTATAGTATTTAAAAGGGCCAACAAAAAATGTTATATGCTATTTTCATTTTTGTGAACCGGTTCTCGAGATATTGTCGGTTAAAATTTTCAAATACCTCTAGCGCCTTGAGTACAGCATTTACGTAAAATTTCTAAATAACCTTTTTAATTGAGTTTGAAAGGATGGACAAAAAAGGTTATGTACTATTTTCATTTTCGTGAACCGGTTCTCGAGATATTCGCGACGATATAATTTGCTTCTTTCCAAAAATTCAGATTTCGTTTCAATTACTCATCTGAATGAAATTTTTAGACTTATTATGAAATTGACAATGAGAAAATTAGTTTTTTTAACGCAATTGCTGCGTTAGTATTTTTAATCTCTTTTTTTGATCAAATGTTCGTCCTATTTCGACAAAATAATGAATATCTTTCGAAGTTGACATAAAATCACTTTTTCTCATCAACCCTCCTTCACCCTTGAACGACTGTCTAGGTTCGCTATTTTCCCCTTTTTCCTACAGAATCCTTCGGTTTGACCCTGATGCCAGGTGACAGCCTCCTACGTCATCTGAGTGGTCTTTACTCTGTACCTATCACACAACATTGAAAACAGCGGAAAATGGTCCTCGTAAAATGTAGTTTTTTAGGGTGAATGGAGGTTGGAGAGTCGGAACGCCCAAAAAGTTCTTCTAGGGCATACACCAAATGTACTTGCGAAAGGGCATCTCCTAAATAAATAAATTTCCATGAGTCAAGGGGCATCATTCGAAGATGTTTAAGGTCAAAAAAAAAACGAAATAATAGTCCCCCCTCCTGATCGAAAATTTTAATTGTAAAAGTTTTTTTGGGTTTCTTTGTTTCTCCCTATTTTTTTAGAACAAATTCTGAAAATTATTCAAAATTTCACACAATGAATAATTTAGTGTGATATCCGTAATACCAACACGAAAATTTTTTTAAATAGCACGAATTTTTATTTTTACGATTTGGTAGGCACCCTGAAAAAATTTCAAGCTTGTAGGAGTAGTAGATAGTGCGAGAAGTAATTTATGAAATTGAAAAAAAAAAATCGAGCACTTTTGCTAGGTCAAATGAACATTTTATGTTGAATTTTCCAACATCAAAAATACTCAATTCGTAAAAAAAAACAAAGAAAATTAAAAATTTCTCGATTTAGCTGAAGATGCAATATATGATAAATATCGTTTGAAGGAAGTCCAAACATGGCTTTTTGGATCCCAAATCATCTCGAAGGAGGTTGTGGGTTCCCAAAATGGCGTCATGCCTGCGTATTTTAAAATAAGGGAGTCTAAATGGAGGTTTATGGTGTATTCATATATTACTACAAAAAAATTCCCCGCCATTTCCATAATACCCGTGAAACACTAAAACATAGGATATGCTTTTGCTCATTAAATTTTATGTCTGATTTGAACCTTCTTGAAAATTTTGAAGTCCTTAAAGTTGAAATTTTTCAAATCCAAAAATTAATTTGAGTTCTTGAAAATTTTCAAAGTCCATAAAAGTCTAACAAAATGTCTAAAAGTCAATTTTTCAAGTTATAAAAAAAATCTAAATTGCCTGTCTGACAAAATGTCTAGAAGGCAACATTATCTCTGAAATTTTCCAAGTTTAAAAAGTCACTGGAAATCTGAAAATTTTTCAAAGCTCAAAAAATTCTGACAAAATGTCTGAAAGTCATCGTCAAGGAATTTCGTGACAGTTTTTACGGACACGAAAAATGGACAAAAAAAGTCTAAATTGTTTGTCTGACAAAATGTATAAAAGTCAGCATTATCTCTGAAACTTTTTAAATTCAAAAAATCAATGGAAATCTGAGATTTTTTCCATCTCTAAAAAAGTCTGACAAAATGTCTCAAGGTCAGTGGAAATCTAAACATTTTTCGAAGTCCAAAAAAGTTGGCATAATGTATAAAAGTCATCGTGACGAAATTTACCCTCATAGCAAAAGTATATCTATGCTAAACATTTTCGACCTGGAATGATTCATTTGAAGGGAGAAAATGAGCGAAAAAATCGGTTTTTTGCATTTTCGAAGGTGATGCACCAAGATATAAAATTCTAAAAAAATATGAGGTTGTACATCAAGTTTTTTTCAGAGTTGCATCTCTGAAAAGGGTTACCAAAATGTTCGTTAGAAAGCTTGAAATGTCCATTTGATTTTGAAAAATTGCTCGATAATTTGTTTTTAAAAATTCCATGAATTACCCTTGGTACTGTATACTATTCTTACAAGTTTGAAAAAATTTGCTTGAAAACTGCCAAAATAGAAATTTTTGACAAAAATCCATGTTTAACCTCTGACCATTGTTCATCTGGATAATGGATCAATAATGTGGAGACTTCGCTAGCCAATTCAGATACGGCCACTTCTTCCTTCAAGTTTCTTTTGAAGCAGGTGAAGAGTACCTGAAATAAGGAAATATTAAATAATTGTGATGAGATATCGAGCTTGAAATTTTTTCACGATGGTTTTAAACCATAAGGATCAGCTTCCACCAGATAATTTAAATTCTGTGCTCGAAGCCAAATCGCCCCTGTAAACCCGGCTACACTCTTTGAACCATTTGACAAAAGACAAACTATATTCAACTATTTATTTATTTGGCGTATCTTCCTCCGGCATTTCGACATCTGTTGCTGTCGCAAATACGTTTTTTTGCATCTTTCATTCGTAGCGCCGCGTGAAATCGTATTTAGCTCGGAATTCGTACTGGGTTCGGTTTGAAAACACTGTAAATGGGATAGGAGATGAGGTAACGTCGTCGAAAAGTTTTGAAGAAAAGGTCCAAGGTCTTATAGCGGATAAATACCGGATATTCGGGGTATTTTGCAGTTACGAGTATTTACGCTCTGTCGAAAAATATCTTTGAAGGAAATTTCGTTAGCGAATTTTCTTCCAGCTTTGTCAGCAACATTAATTATGCGTAGTTTCGTTTCGTCTGTTTCAATATCTTAGAACTAAACGTGAACTTTTTTATGGAAATTTGTTTCCAAGTTTTTACGTAACTGCGCTCTGATATCAATTCGGATTCGATTTAACTGGTTTTGAGTTCTTCCTCAACAGGCAGGGGTTGCATTTGAATAACTAGAATTTCAATCTTTGTTATGTTTCGTGTTATCAAATCAATCTGCAGTTCAGTGTTTGAAGTGGCAGAATTACGATTTTACTTGTACATTGGAGACTAAATTTCTCTTTATTTATAATTACCATTGTACCCTGCATGGGGAAATATTATTTTCTGACTAACTCAAACTCCTGAACCTAAAATTTTCGAAATAATTGGCATGTATAACATGCTTACTGTTGCCATGTCTTTTGTCAAGATAAATCTAAAGAAGGTATGTATATTCTGTATGCTTCGTAGATGCCAAATATGGTTGAAAATTATTTGTATTTAGGTCGAATTCTTACCACGTTTGAAGAAAAATAGAAAATCATCTTACCATACCTGATATACCTGATAATCTCAGTAATGTTTCGAATCTGTTACGTGATTCCAGCTTTTCCACGGAGTCGAAGAAAAATTTTGAGTCTGTTGATAAACATCCTTCGATGGTCAATATTCGTGAGCAATTTTTTTTCGAATTTATGATTTAGAAGTATAGTGCTTCAATAGTTCTAATTCGATATTCTAATTCACGCCGATCGTGCGATTGTTAATACCACTTTGTTGAATTTAAATTTGAATTACTCGCGTTATCTCTCATACGTCAAATTAAATTCAAAAGTTAACGTTTTTCAAACTGCTGTAATGAGTTTTTAAAGCGCATTTCGTCGTCGTATTAAAAATACTACCTATTTATAATCAGGATAAAGGTAGAGCTCAGCCGATGCTTTCGGCTCATAGTTTCTTTTCTTTTAGAACGCTTCAGTCGACCGAAGCCTTTAGCGGTTGTGTTTATTGCGCCCGCTGCGGCGCTCCGCTCCGTCCTCCGATCGTTGTTTATATAAAATTGAATTAACGTATTTGCTGGAAAAGCTCTCTCTTTCTTTGTCCGCGTAGTTGCGGCGAAGTTTCGAAATTATTGAGGTATTGTGCGAGGTTGTTTTGCGGCAAAGTACGCGACCCTGGTGCTTTGATCAAAGCACTAAACAGTTTTATCAAGTGCTCCTCGAAGAGGCATTTTCGCTCCGTTTGGGGGGGTTTTAAAATGGGCGCATATTAAACGCGCGCAACAACGACGGTCTCAACTTTTCAACGATTAAATTTTTTCATCGATGGAAAAATCTGCTCGCTGAGAAGCAATTTAATTTCGTCGGATTTGTGTAAAGTTTTTTTACGCGATGCGGTACGTTTGAAGGCGGTTTTTCGACACTGACAGGGTTCGAATTTGATTTTATAAACGTGTGTTGAAAAGCACGAGGGTTTCCAGTATGAACTTTTGGAGCGGCAAAAAATACTTACCAGTAGCTGTTTAAAGATTTTGATACTAAATTTCTTCGCAGGGCCTACAACCTTCAGGGTGTTTCGGTAGTAGTGCAACTCCTTCAAACCAGAGATGCAGTCACCTAAACTGCATAAGTGTATGCATGTTTGCTGATCCCAGGATTTGAAGGGATAATTTTATGCACTACTCCTGGTAGATGTTTCAAACGTCGTAACTTCTCTGATAATATAGGTGGGGAACTTTTTTTGAAACTTTCTAATAGAACTTTTTAAGCTCTATAAAATGAATTATATTCTTGTTTTGCCCAACTTTGAAATTGAAGGAGCTACAATGATTTGAAAATTTGTAAGCTTCATAACTCCTTTAATTTTCAAATTATGCAAAATTTTGTCAGAATAATTTTTAGTCGAGCTTTTTGAGCTCTACAAAATGAGCCAATAATATTTTGCCCAATTTCAAAATTGAAAACACGAGAGACCATTTCGAAAAATTTTTAAAAAGAAAAAATTAAATTTCAAGAAAATAATGTCACATTTCATCTTTTTAATGGTTATAGCTCCTTCAATTTTAAAGCTAGGCTAAAAATTATTAGTTCATTTTGTAAAGCTCGGAAAGCTCAACAAAAAATGACTTTTACAAAATTTTGCATAAGTTGAAAATTGAAGGAGTTGTGAAGTCTACAAATTTTCAAATCATTGTATCTCCTTCAATTTTAGAGTTAGGCAAAACAAGAATATAACTCATTTTGTAGAGCTTTAAAAGTTCTACAAGAAAGTTTCTAAAAACATTTGTTTATCTATATTATCAGCGGAGTTACGACGTTTTGAAACATCTACCAGGATTAGTGAATAACATTGCCCCTTCAAATTCTTGGGTCAGCAGACAGGCATACACATCTATGTAGTTTGGGTAGCTGCATTTTTGGTCTGAAGGCGGCGCACTATTACCGGAACACCCTGTACAACCTATAAGATGTTGGTTCTCAAAGCTCTATGCCCTACAACCTATAAAAGTAGGATATCTGCGAGAAATGCTCATAATATAAACTTTTGAGTACAGTTAAGGTATCGTAGTTGATGTTGGAGTGGAGTTCATTGACCTTTTACAATTTTTTGAATGCGTTGGAGAAGAAAACAATAGAAGGAAGAGGGGTGGATTA
>FIZU01040289.1:0-27361 GCA_900064475.1 Pseudococcus longispinus | reverse complement strand
TACTATACAGTAGTCAATTTAGAACTAAATTTCACCAATGCAATGTAGACTTTATGGCCGCAAAAATTTATAACAATATTCCAGATGAAATAAAAAATTCTGCAACTTTGAGATCTTTTACTGAAAAAATGAAGGAATGGTTCCTGCAAAAAGCATTCTATTCGATAGATGAAATGTATATGAACGCCGGAGACAACATTTCGAATTAAAATCCTTTGTAAATTGGTACGATGCGATACATCAGATATCTATGCTAATTTCAACAATAAGAGCTTTTGTAGGCTAAGCTATTTTAACATGGAGTGCTCCATGCTTATATTAATTAATTTTTTTCTTATTAACGATGTAAAGGTGGCATATGCTACATATTGCATGAAATAAACTATCAAACTGAGAAACGAATCTGAAACTGAAAATGAAAAATGAAATGATTTTTCGAAATTGAAGCTAAAACTAAAATTGAAAAATCCAAAACTGTAACTGAAAACTGAAACTGAAACTGAAAAGTCGAAAACTGAAACTGAAAACTGAAAACTGGAAATTGAAACTGGAAAAATTATTGGTTTCAGTTTCAGTTTTTTTTTATTTTTGTGATGATTGATGCTGAATCTATAATACACATGATCGTACAAAGTGTCAAAATTTAATTTATATTTTTTTTATGGAAAAGAAAAAAAATTGTATGTAGTTAAAAAAAATCAAAACTGAAACTGAACCTCCTAAAACTGAAACTGAAAAGTGAAACTTGAATGCTCAAAACCGCGGAAAATGAAAACTGAAACTGAAATCCTTAAAGCTGAATCTGAAAAGTGAAAAGTGAAACTGAATCCCCCAAAACTGAAAACTGAAAACCGAAACTGAAATTATTTCAGTTTTCCATCCCCGTTTTTGGAATTGAAAAAAAAAAAAATTTTCACATTTTAACAAAGAGTTATCAAGATTGAGTCAGAGGCTCCCAAATTTCAATATTCTTCACACCAGGAAAATTTGCTTTTACTATGGGCAATTCCGCGAAAAACGAGACGAAATTCCCTGATGATGACTTTTAGACATTTTGTCAGTTAGGTAAATATAGAAGTTTTTGACCTTGAAACTTTTTTCAGATTTTAAAAGACTTTTTGAACTTGGAAAATTTTAGAGATTAGCTGACTTTTACAAATTTTGTCAGACTTTAAACTTTTTGGAATTTAACAATTTCGGAAATTCTAACTTTTTAAACTTCAAAAAATTTTATAAGAGACAGTTCAGCAGCTGACTTTTTGAACTTGGAAAACTTTGGATTCGATGGCTTTTACACATTTTGTCAGACATTAGATTTTCTGGTTGTGGACAAGAATCCATGACGAAATTCCTGGACGATGACTTTTAGACATTTTGTTTGACTTTTTTGTACTTGAAAAAAATCTGAAATCATGCCGACTTCTAGACATTTCATCAGACAGCTTTTCAGAAATCATGCTGTGTTTCACATATTTTGTCAGAGATTGGACTTTTTGGATATGAAAAAAATTTCAGAAATTACGCTGACTTTCAGACATTTTGTCAAACTTTACATAAAAAGTAGAAGCATATCCTATGTTACGTAGTATGAAAACAGAACCAATCGGGGAGGTCTAGGGAGAGGCGGAGCCCCCTGACGAGGCCCGGAGGAGCGAGTTTTTAAATTGAAACCAGGTGCCTTCCTTGAAAATTTTTGAACCTTGATGACATATCTACACGTTCAAAGAAACATTTTGAAAAAAAAATCGAAGAAGGTATGCAACGAAAGGGGGGGCAGTTTGCTCCATGAACATTTGAAAAGTTGGTTAATTGATGCTTTTTGGACATATATCAGTTGGCAAAATCACAATTTTATCAACTAAAAAATTCACACAATTTGAAATTGCTTACGAAATATTCGCGTTGAAACGTCAGTTTTGTTGAATGCCTTTTTCCGGAAAAATTTCACCCCCTACCCCCTCCCAAAAAATTCAAAAAATATTGGATATTTCAAAATATTTCATATAAAACTGTATTTTATTTCTTGCTGCCCCCCCCCCCTCCGAATCAGTTGAATCAGTGCTCTGTGGGGTTTTTAGAAGTGTTTCAAGGGATCTGGGTCCCCTTTGATGATTTAAATGTTGGAAAACTTGATGATTGATGAAATTTCAGCTTTTAGATGTTTTTACCTCCAAAAATTTTCACTCGAGCGAAATTTTAAGAAAATTATGAATTTTTTCAAAATTTTGCATGAAGCCACATTTTTTTCACCAAACCTACCATCCCTTGAATCTATCACATCAGTGGTGTATTCAAGGGATTTTCAATGGGTCTGAGCTTTCTTGACGACTGGAGTGCTGGGAAAAATGATGAAATTTCAGTTTGGTATTAAATGTGTTTTTTTGCAACAAATTTCGCTCGAGCCAAATACATTGAAAGTAGGTATCTTTTTTTGTTCAGTTTAGCTTGACATGTTTCAAGTACAGCTGGCAATTTTCAGTAGCTTTAGTTAGCATTTTCAGTGACCCCCCTCCCCTCCCCACGAAAACCCAAGTTTTACTTATTCTTTGTCATAATTTGGAAATTTAAAAATTTTACCACACTTTTATCGCGTTACCTCGCGCTTTTCATCGGAATGCCGGAGTGTAAGACAGTGTTGAACATTTTAATACTTTTTATTAAAATATTACAGCTCGAGATATTCTTTGAAAAACAACCTTTGATACATTCTTTCACATTCCAGATTCCAGAAGCAAAAACTTGCAGTAATTTTTCATTTGAAATTTGAAAAAAAATTTATGGCATTTTATCCAAGCCTTACGCTATTTTAACGAAATTTGAAATGAAAATTCAACTTTTTTCTAATCAATATTTTAAACGACTTGAACAAATTACCCGCCTTTTGGAAAATTTTCTATACACCTCTGCTCAAATATTGCATTTAGTACGAAATGAACGTGATATAAATCGCAATGGATCCTTCTTATTTTATTCAATTTACGTTATCGTGGTTTTGAAAATTTCACGTAAATTGTGCACCACAGCCACATCCCCTGCAGCTATGGAAAGAAATAATTGAAGGTTCATCATCGAGGAAAAAATACATTGCCTACGTGTGCGATGTATTGCTGCGAAAAATTCGATAAAAGCGAGATAAAAACCTTGAAATTTGGGAATAACGTTACGATGGAAAAAAAAATTTCACGTAAACTACGATCTTAGGCCATAAACCGTCGATAACCTTTTACCGAACATCTCATCGGTTGGAAATCCATTTAAAATGCCAGACATCAGTATCGTTTAAATTTTAATAAAGGCGTACAAAATAGCATGTCCGTGAACCGATAAAGTGACGTTATTAGCGCCGAGACCGCCTGATGACATTATCATTAACGCTATAGCATTTACGGTTTGAAATTTTATCACATCGAATGCAAAATAGCGTTAGAAGGGAACGCGCTAATCACGGAAAAGCTAACGCCGCCGATGTCTAGTCTACACCAGCACACATTTAAACAAGAAATACGAGCTTCGGTTACTAGTTTATTGACATTTATTTAAACGAAAGCATAGTAAGAGCAGAATACCGTCCGTATACCATTCCATTGTTGCGGATATACGTATACGTGCATTGAAAAGAAAACCTTGTTTCGATATTTTTCCGTTTTTAACATTGAACTTTTTTTTTCTTGATTATTTTGGCATTTACGACTTCATCGAAAAATTCACGCATGCTTCACGCTTTGTCGATTCTTCAACACTTTCCAACTTTTATATATCCTATGGTAACTAACAATATGGTATGTATAAGAAGCGAAGCAATTCGCTAGATGTTTAATATAAGAGAAAAAAAATTGGCGAGGTTTTTTTTTCGGTCATCGACAACAAACGCTTCGTATAGGAATCGACGAAACAATGTAAGTACAAGCAATATAACTCAATTGAATAATAAAAGCAATGTTGCTATGTTAAAGAACACGCGTTTACACGCAACTGCAGCCTCCTTAAGATGTAAGTGTAGGTATACTTAGACAATAAAGATGGATCAATCAAGCCGACAATTAACTGCAATACCGCATCTAAAAGCATTGTTACTTTTTCTACGAGTGAGATGGTCTCCTTTGCTTTGATATATCGATAGCTATACAGTATTACTTTATTAACCTAGATCGTATAATACTTCGTAGTTTATAGCTTGTTAATGTACAGTGTGTTTGATAAGTCCTCCTCAGTAGCTTGGAGTTTTTCATTGGTTCAAGATGGCGATGTGGTTTCAATGATTTTAGGTTCGAAAGAAAAAAGCTTTGGATACGAGTGCAAAATTTTTTAGTTCAGAGACTGAGTACAGGATGTTCAGGAAATCACAAAATTGGTTTTTTTATTCAGAAAATTGAATAGAATAAGAAAGAAGAACAACAACAACTCTTGTCTGAAAATTTTGAATTCATGTAAGATAGCTCCTCCCCTGTGTCAAATAGAAAAAAAATTGTTGAATGAAAAATAATTTATGCTTAAATTAGGTCGAATTTCCTCATTTTTTTCAAATTTGAAACCCTGCCATTCGAGTGATTGCCGATCTGATCACTCATTCTTCCCCCCCCTCCCCCATTTTTTATGCTGGGTTTCTTTTGTTTTTTTATGGTTTCTTGAAAATTAAAAATTTTCAAAGAAATTTTGTGTAATGTCGTGAAATTATCTACCTATTATTTGTGGGGGGGGGGGAGTCGACTGAAAAATAACAAATAATGACTCGAATAAATTCGGTAATTCTCAAAAAAAATTGGTCCTGTTAATTACAGTAGGAAAACAATTATAGAACAAAAATTGGATGACTATTTTCAATTCTTTACGATTAATGGATCAAATTTTTTTTAATTCGATTTTTTATGCTGTTTTTTGAGACCCCTTCTTGTCTTAAAAAATTAGTTCAATTGAAGAACTCAAAAAAAATTTCAGACTACAATTTTAAGATTACTAAAAATGAGTTATTTTTTTGTCCCGAAAGTTTTGCTCATTGCCAAGTAGGGAAAAAATTGTAGAAAAAGATTGAATGATTTTCAATTCTTTGCAACTATTTAAGTTGGTACTTCAATTTTTTCAAATTTTGATTTTTTATATTGTTTTTTTTTGGGACACCCTGTTGAAAAAATTAGTTCAATTTAAGACATAAAAAAAAGTTTCAAACCAAAATTTCAAGAGTATCAAAAATGAGTTATTTTTTGTCCTACAATTTTTACTCATTACGAAGTTGAAAAAAACTCGTTTCTTCGGGCCTTGACGGGGGCAACCCCCCCCCCCCACTGGTTGATTCTGTTCCATACTATACGTAAGTAAAGTCGAACAAAATGTTATAATGTCTGATAAAATGTCTACAAATCAAATTTTGAAATCATTCAAATTTTCACAAGTCCTAAAAGTCAGAATTTCTTGAATTTTTCAAGCCCAAGAAGTCTAAACTCTGACAAAATATCTGAAAGGCAGGCAAACCTCTGTTTGATAAATTGCCTGAATGTCAGAGTGATCTTTCTGAAATTTTCAAGTTCAAAAAGTGGTTTGAAATCTCAACAAGCCATTCCCAAGTTCGAAGAATCAGCTGCTCACCTTATAAACTTTTTCTCAAGTCCAGAAAGTCAGAATCTCCGAAATTTTTCCTACTTCAAAAAGTCAGCTTAATCCAGGCAAACATAATGTCTGACTTTTAAAAAATTGAACAATTTTTTTTTAATTTATGTGAATGGTTGTCTGACAAAATGTGTAAAAGTAAGCGTGATCTTTGAAATTTTTCAAGTCTAAAAAGTCTAATTTCTGTGGAAATATCTAAAAGTCAACAAAATTTTGTAAAGGCTGCCTGAAAAAATGTCCAAAAGTCAGCGTGATATTTGAATTTTTTTCCAAGCCCAAAAAATGCAATGTCTGATAAAATATCTACCTACAAATCAGGATAATTTCTGATTTTTTGAAAGTTCAAAAAGTGGTTTGAAATCTGAAAATTTTTCCAAGTCCAAAAAACTCTGACAAATTGTGTAGAAGTCAATTTCTGAAATTTTTCAAGCCCAAGAAGTCTTCCTGATAAAATGTCGGAAAGTTATTCTGATTTCTAAAAATTTCCAAAAGTCTGAATTGTTTGTCTGAAAAAATGTCTCAAAGTCAATATTATCCCTGAAATTTTCCAAGTCCAAAAAGTCAATGGAAATCTGAAAATTTTTCAAAGTCCAAAAAAGTCTAACAAATGGTCAAAAAGTCAGCGTGACGGAATTTCGTGTCGTTTTTTTACAGGGTTGGTCATCGCAAAAGGATATCGAATGCTAAAATTGTAGAAAAAAAAATGGATGATTTTCAATTCTTTATATTTCAATTTTTTTCATATCTTGATTATTAAAACTATTTTTTTGGACACCCCGTTGAAAAAAATTACATAATTCATTTGAAGACATAAAAAAAAAAAGTTTCAAGCAAAAGTTTTAAAGAATCAATTATAAGTTTTTTTTCGTCCGAAAAAAGGTGAAGACTCGCCTGAAAAGTTTGAATAAATTCCGTAATTCTCAAACGAATAGCTCCTGCCAATCGCCAGGTAGGGAAAAAATTGTAAAACAAAAAATGGTTGATTTTCAGTTCTTTACAACTTTTATTCCTAGTTTTTTTCCACTTATCTCGAATTTTTATGCTGCATTATTTTTTTTGGGACACCCTGTTGAACAAATTAGCTAAACTGAAGATACGAAAAAAAGTTTCAAACAAAAGTTTTAGAGTATCAAAAATGAGTCATTTTTTGTCCTACAATTTTTTTTCTACCTAGCAAAGGTGAGGAAATACTTTCTTGAGAAATTTGAATAAATTCCTTTGTTTTTGGAAAAGAGCTCCTCCGCATTGTCAAGTAGAAAAAAAATTGTAGAAAAAAAGATGTTTGGTTTCTAATGTTCTACAAATCGTATTTCAAGATTTTTTTCGTATCTCGATTTTTTATATTACATTAATTTTTTTGGGACACCCTGTTGAAAAAATTAGCTAAATTGAAGATACAAAAAAAAGTTTCAAACGAAAGTTGTAGAGTATCAAAAATACGTTATTTTTTGTTCTATAATTTTTTTCACATCTCGCATTAGTTTTCAGCTATTACATTATTCGTATGTTCATTTTTCAAGAAATTTGATACAATAAGCGTTGAGGACCAATGATTGACTCGTTTTTAAAAAAATACATTCCTCCCACGCACCGCTTTAAATTAAACTGTTTGTAGACTGAATTGAAACATTTCCATTTTGCACCCCCTCCCCCTCTCCAATGAAAATCTCCCATAAAAAAAAACAAAATCATAAAAACCACATTGCCACCTTCATCCAGTAAAAATTGATATACATTGGTGGGTCAAGACCTATAAAACATGCTGTACAATCGGAATATCTCAAGACTAGGTACCTATAGCTATAATCTATGACTGCCACACATCTAAAATTCAACACAATATAAATTTCGAACAACGAAAAAAATCCTTTATAAAGACCAATATCGCAATATAATTTATACACTAGAGAAATGAAACAATTAAAATTCTAAAATACATACAACCAGCACGACGTACTCGAGTAACGGGTTTTCATAATTCGTAAATGAAATATTGCAAAATTACACGCGCGTGTTCGGTTCGGTTTTTGACGGTCACCTTAATACCTTTACATAGTGCCTAGAAAACAAAACGCCTTAAGAAATCGATACTTAGGTATACACGGTATGTTACAAAATTTGCACTCGAGATTTCAAAAATTAAATCCTCCTTTATTTATCCTTGAAATGAAAGCTACGAATGCACATTTCGATATACATACGAATGAATAATTTTCAATTCGATAGTAACCGACGCTCCGTAGGTATTAATCGTATCAAAAATTTCGTGAGTTTGATCTTGTGCATATGTTTAGGTCTTTTTATCTTCGATATGAAAAAAAGATACGCCTCATGAGACCAACTACGAGTATAAGTACCTACGAGTGCGTCTACGCAACTCTCTTCGCCATATGAACTGTCCTCGGCTTCGTGAATCAATACAACAATCCAATAATTTGTTGTTAAAGTCACGTCTTATTGCAATAACAGCGAGCATATGTGTTGGAAAATACGTGGGCATTAATTATACATCAAACGAATTAAATTCAATCACGTACCTTCGTACACCAATCTGGCTTACAACATCAAAATGATCCGTTCATCGTCCAACTAAGTCCAATTGTTAGGTAAAATTTTGCGAATAAATTTAACAAAACGAAAAATGGCAGGAAAATTACGAAATCATGTAAATTTTATCGTAAATCATTTACCTACGAGTCGTTATAACAGAGCCATTATATCGTTGACAATTCTGACAGGTAGACTTGAGGTACAGCATAACTCCTTGTTACCATAAAAAAAAAAGGCGAAGCAGATTACCTATCTTCCTATCTTTCTATCTTTCGTTTTCTAATTGAAACGTAGAATTTTAAATAAACCGCCCTCGGGTGATTGTTACAACAGCGAATAACTCATAATACCGTGAACATAATACTAAGCAAATCGCTCGATATTATTGCTTAATTGATATAACATTTATACCGGAACACGGAAATTAACTTGGCGAATCTGTTTAGCTCGCCTAGTTCTCATACTATAAAGCTTCGTACATAGTACGAGCCCGAGATAGGCTGTTTTTTATTTTATAATCATTCCATATAATTAATTAACGAACGGTACTAAAATTCAACTTTACGGTACCTTGTATATTTTCCCTTTTTTTTCGAAAAAAGAAAAAACAATAAAAGAATACTTTTTCAACGTCGTCTTTTCAACTCTTTTTTTTTACAATATGTCGTATTATTAGCCTTCTTTATATAACGGTTGTTTTATTAACTCGACGAAACAAAAAAAAAGCTTGGTAAGTAACGATACGATATACTCAACTACGAACAAAATCGGTAGTTAGAAAAAAACCACGATTTTTTTCATCTTAATGAATTGAATAAGCTGGGGAAAAAAATTTACGAGCTTTCCACAAAATAAAATCAGTCTCGGAGTATTCCAGTGTGGAAAAATTCCAAACAAAAGTACCTATAGGCCACGATATGCATTACATAATGAGAGCATATTTAACTACAGCGGCACGTTTCAAAGAATCCAAAGTCGTACACCTTTGAAAAATCCATGCGTATTTACTCAATCCCACTTACACTTTTGAAGATTAAAAAGTACATTTTTTCAAGCTTTATGCCGGATTTATTTACGTGCGTTGGCGAAATTCTTCACCCGAGTGGAAAATGTTCTACGAAGAGAAATGTCATTATTTAAAAAATTACACAATACGAAGCCGAAGAAAAAAATTTCAAATATTTTAAATAGATTTATATAAACGTAGGTAATATTTCTCTTTGGGGTAAAAAAAATTAGAAAAATTTCTCGAGATATTTTACCTTCAACTTTGTCTGGAATTTAATACCTTACCTATGTGGAAGAAAAGAAAGCTTTTTTATTTCAATTTCGCCAAGAAAGAAAACATAATAAAACTAACTTAACGTTTTTCGGAAAATTATTATTTTTTCGAAATAAAAGACTGGAGAAATTAGGTCTTTCACCTTTCAAGAAAATTTTCTACGAAACAGAAATATTCGCATTATTGAAAAAAAATACGACCACAACTCAAACAGTTATTTACCCGAATGTCGTTTTCTGTGGTAAAATAATTATAAATTCAGTGACTCATTCGATAGCAAATTGTATTAAACGAATGGTCGTCTATTCACCTTAGATTTTTGAGCCAAATATCTTTTCTTTCCGTGCAGATTTGCCAAATAATTACCATATTTTTTTCTGCCATTTGAACTCTCTAGTATGGTGTGATTCTTGAAATATGCACATACTACGTATATGAGAGGACAACATTTAACGTAAATAAACCGGAATCGTATGTACGTCCAGAAACGGTCACTGACTTGGGGATTGTCTGCGAACCCTACTCGTATCGTATACGTATTTACTTGTACTGGAAGATATTCAATATTTCAAGGTCATTGTCTTGTTTACTAAGAGAATTTACAAGAATAAATTTAAAGATACGATAGTAAGATATGTTTGTTGAATGAATGAGTGAAATAAATTTTGTATCGAGTCGCCTGATAGCTTGGCCTTTGGCGTCTATTTACCTATCGAAATGGATCTTTTCTTGGTATAAAATGAAATTTTCCATGTTTCTAGGTAAATTATAAATATTCTAGAGTTACCTACCTATGTTCGTTTTGGTGATTCTACTTAATTTAGCATCGAATAGTATTAAATAAACATGCGAATGAAAAATGGGTAATAGTCGAATGGATTATTTATTTATTTATAATCGAGGACGTCTGGGAGCGAATAAAGGTGAGTCGAAAAGTCGTATATATTTTTTTAGAGAGGTGATGGGTCATTTCAGTCGGTACATACTGAAAGATAAAATAACCAAAACGTGTACTTAGTTCAAAAGATAGGAAATTTAAATATATGTAATTACAAAAATGAATTTTTTTTTTGTTTTAATAACACGGAAAATGGTTTAAAATCGCCTGAAATTGTTCAAACGGCACGAAATGTTGTAAAACTGGTTCTAATAATTTTGTAAACATTGGTAAAAAGTCACAAAAATGATTGAAAATGGAGTCAAAACACTTGGTTAAAAATTGAAGGAAAAATAAAATGTTTTTCAGAATGTCATAAAAATTCATTAAAAAATTGAGAACATTTTATTGAAATTGCGAATACATTTTTGAAATAATTTTGAAAAATGTTCAAAACGTAAAATTTGTTAAATTGTTTCGAAATTTATTTTAAACATTACCTTCAAGCAGAAACACCCGTCCTTCATGCGTTAATACCAACTTGATTTAAAAATGAAATTGATATCCAAATTTTATTATAAAAACTACTAACGCCATCTTTCAAAAAATAATACTTACCTATTTAATTGACTCAATTCATCAAAAATTCTTCAAAATTCCCATCTAAAAATTGAACTTGCAATTCAGGCCTCCTGGAGGGGCTCCGATTAATGCCCCCCCTCGGTTGGTTCTGTTTCCATATTACGTATGAAAGTATTAAACATACCATATGTTTTTATCAGTTTCAACAAAAAAAAATTAAAAGTCGAGAGTGTGAAATTTTCCAAGTTCAAAAAGTCTGGTAAAAGTGCCTATGTCTAACAAATTGTGTGAAAGTCTGTTTTTTTTTAATTTTTCCAAGTTCGAACAGTTGTTAAATTCTCTAAAATTTTCCAACTCCAAGAAGTCAGATTGATGCAATAGAATTTTTGTCTGATAAAATGTCTAAAAATCAGCATGATTTCTGAATTTTTTTCAAAGGTCAGAAAGTCGTTTGAACTCTCAAAAATTTTGTCAGTTCAAAAAGTTAATAAACTGAAAAAAAAATCAGATTGATGAAATACAATTTGTGGTTTCTGATTTTTTTCCAAGTACAAAAAGTTGTTTGAAATCTCAAAAAAAGAGTCTAAAACTTGGGTGAAGTCAAAGTGATCCCATATAATTTCTGTCTTACAAAATGTCAAAGAGTAAGGATGATTTCATGCAGTTTAAAAAAAAAAATCAGATTGGTCCAATATAATCTCTGTTTCTATAAAATGTCTAAAAATCTGCATGATTTCTGAACTTTTTTCAAAGGCCAAAAAGTCGTTTGAACTCTCAAAAATTTTGTCAATCTAAAAAGTTGTTTGAATTTTCAAAAATTTTGTCAGTCTAAAAAACTGAAAAATTCAGAAAAAAATTCAAATTGATCTGCGATTTCTGAATTTTTTTTTCAAGACCAAAAAGTTTGAAATATTGAAAAAAAATCTAAAGGAAAAATGTCAAATTGATCCAGTATACTCTCTGTCTGACATAATGTCTAAAAATCAGCGTGATTTCTGAATTTTTTCAAATCCAAAAAGTAATTTGAAATCTAAAACATTTTCCAATTCCAAAAAAGTCTCCCTCTCTCTCCTCAATTTCACATTAAGGTATAGATGCAGGATGTCTACCAGGCACGAAAAGCACGAATTCAAAAAATGAGCACGAAATAACGAAAATAGTACGAAATGTGGCCAAAAAGCACGAAATTTTGATAAAACCTGATCAAATGAAGTGTGTTTTTCAAAACTATCCCTTCAATTAAAATTTAAATTGAAAAAAAAATGAAATTTCAGCTTTGAAAGATTTTTTATAATTTTACATGAAATCGAATTTTTTTTTGCCAAGCCAGTCGTTCTATGAATCATTTGAATCAGTAGTATATGGGGTGGGGGGATGGTCAAAGGGTCTAGACCTTCTTGACGACTGAAATGTTGGAAAAAATAATGAAATTTCAGCCTTTGAATGTATGGGCAAAATTTATTTTCAGAGTTTTTTGGGTTTTTTGCTCCTCCATCTCTTTATGTACAAAATTCTGAATACTGCCCGAGAAATACACACAATGTTTAATGGAGGGGGCCGAAATTTTTTCAAAGTTAGCACGAAAAGAACGAAAAAAAACGAATGTCCATTTTTGCAATTTAGTAGACGCCGAGATAGAAATTTTTTTCGAATTCTCCATTTATAACCTGCAATTATGCTTCAAAATTTTAATGACGTTATGGTGATATAAAGGTAATTTTTTTGAATTTTTTTAAGCTGCCAATTTTTTATAAAGGTAAACGTAATCAAATAATTAATTAAACTAAACTTCAAAGCTTAGTTGCAATTTTTTAAAGCGAAAATCCCAGGGGAAAAATTCAAAGGACAATCTATTTGTACACGTTAAAGCAAAATTATATTCAAAATTTCAGCCAATTTCAGGCAGCTGTTTAGCCGTAATGCTGTGACAAAAACTTCAACTTCCATTTATGAAATGAAACAAAAAATTTATGCTTACATATTTTACTAGACAATTTTTCCAATAATTCAATAATGAAATTTTTAAACGTTTTAAACATAATTTTGAAAAATTTTCATAAAAATTAAACAATTTTTCTTGCTTTTTTGATCAATTTTCATTGCATTTGAACAATTTTTTTCGTAATTTTGTACAATTCGAGTAATATTTATTAAAAAATTTCTATAAAAATTCGACATCTTTTACACAATTTTATAAATACCTTAATATTTGATCAATTTTTTTCAACGTTATTTTTACAATACTTCGCCAACGATGGTATTTACAACCACAACAACGCAAAACAAAACAAAACGAAGAAAGGTCGTGTTTACTTGGAAATTTTATCACAAAATCAGCACCGATTACGGTATCGCCGGTTAATTTGCCAAACGCAAAACGAATAATATTTCAGCGGTGCGGTGGTTTTACGTAACTTGTGAGAATCGTGCTAAAACGCAAACAAAATTACATAAAGGTAAACATTTGAGGCACACCGAAGCTTCTCGGTCGATTTATCTATTATAAATCTATTCGATAATTAAAGGAAGAAAATCCAAACAAAAAGTTTTCATAAGCCAAATTACCTATCAGCGTTTAAAGTAGGAAATATTTTACGAACTCATCGCGGCTCGGTTTAACCTTTCAATATTTTATTTCAATAATGAGACTGTCCGATTGTTAAATTTCGAATAATATACGATGCTTTGTTTATCTGTTAATTCACGAAGTTGAGACTGAAATCACGACTCATTCGATACTCAGTACTTCTTACGTAGGTATTTTTCTTATAGGCATAAAAATTATAAAGATCCGATTCTGCATTAGTTAAGATTTTTCATACTTCCTGTCGATTCGTTTGTTATATGGAAAGAACAGTAATTTGAAATTTGTACGAGATGGTATTTTACATCGTTTATGCTCGTACTTTATTAAGGGGAGGGAGGGGAGTTACGTAAACGATTCCTTTCTATACAATAAAACAATCCAGTCTTCCAGGTAAAAAGAAACTTCCTTTTTAATACGTTTTTATCTGAATATCTTCTAAAGAAAGTTGATCAGTTTGGCTGAAAATAATTTTACAGAAAAAGTTTCCAAATGTTTGGATATTCGTATTATTTCAAGAAAACTGGTTCTTATCGTCGAACGATCAATAGGAAGTGGTGTAAAAATTTGTCATGGTCCATCGTTAAAATAGTTTCTGATTGATTACGATATGGTAATGAGTTCAATTGACCATCGTTGGAATTCAATAAAATCCAAGAGGGCATTCACCGTTGTGATAGTCATATATTCTGTGACTGACAGTCGGGGTTTTCTTTGTGTCTACGTAACTCGAGAACGGCTCAATTTTTTGAATTTTTTGTGATGATCATTTCGAAAAAGGGTAGAATTAGCTTTTTAATGGTATGATTACTTTTTGATTTCGTTTAATTTCCTGCTTTGATGGGTAAAAATAAATGAAATTGAAAAGTAACCATATATTTTGAAAACTAATTTTATCCTCTTTAAAAAAAATTATTATGAAAAATTTCTCAAATAGATTATCCCTCGAGTTATGCAGAAAATTAGATTTCTAATGACGTGATTTAGTATTATTTCTGGCATTGATTTGTAAAACTGTAGGAAATCAAAAAGTAACCATATATTTTGAAAGCTAATTTTATCCTCTTTAAGGAAAGTTATCATGAAAAATTTCCGAAATAGCTTTTTTCTCGAATTATGTAGAAAAAACGTAAACATATTCTGTGACGAACATTGGGGTTTTCTTTGTGTCTACGTAACTCGAGAAGAGCTCAATTTTCAAAATTTTTTGTTGTGACCATTTTGATGGAGAATAAAATTAGCTTTCTGATGAAATGATTACTTTTTAATTTTACCTAATTTTCCAATTTGTATGACAGCAGATGCAATTTGTGGACCTTCCCTGATAAGATAGTGAAATCGACCCTTCACCCAAATTTCCTCGGAAGTGGTCCTAAATGTTACCCTTGATGTAAAAACTCACCACCGAAATTTTTGACCCCCACCCCCACCCATTTCCGAATTATCACCCTTAAATATCGAAATTTCAATACACGATATATTTGAAGGGAGTGGGTGAAAATTTCTGAAATGTTCACAAATTGTGGGTACATTCGTGGAAATTTTTTTCAAAAAAATTGATTAAAATTTTCTCAGTTTTTTGGCACTTTGAAATTTTTAAAAAATCGACAAAAAAATTGGGAGGGGGGTAGCATGGCTGAATTTTTTTTCCAAAATTACATAATACCTTTAGGTATAACATATATTTTTTTCGAGGCCTAAAAACAATGGCAACATTGTTAAAAAAATTCAGAACTGAAAAAAAAGTTCTTTATAGATGGTCCTTTTTATACCTGAAGGGGAAAAAATTTTGAATTTTTTTGGGACCCAACTCTATAGTTTGGTGTTATTCCATGAGAAAATAATACAAAAAATTTTTTAGACTGATCGATACATATTAACCCTCCCTCAGCGACCACATTGATAATTGAACACAACAAGCCCGAGCTCAACGTTACTCCACTACGGCGCGTGGCAAAACTGAGCTCGCGCTCTTCATGTTCAATTTTCAAAATGGTCGCTGAAGGACGGGTGAATATGCATCGATCGGTCCAAAATTTTTTGCTTCACTTTCTCATGAAATGACACCAAACTATACGGTTGGGTTCCAAAAAAAATTCAAAATTTTTTCCCCATCAAGTATAAAAATAATCATTCTAGAACGTTTTTTTCAGTTTTGAATTTTTTAAACAATATTGCCATAGTTTTTGGGTCTCGAAAAAAATATTTTGTTATACCTAAGGATATTTGAAATTTTGGAAAAATTTCAGCCATGTCAACCCCCTCCCCCTCAAAAAAAATTTGGTGATTTTTTTTTTTTTAATTTCAAAGTGTCAAAAAATTGAGAAAATTTTGATCAATTTTTTTGAAAAAATTTCCACGAATATACCCAAATAGTGCCCATAATCTGTGAAAATTTCAAAATTTATCGCAGTTCAGATACTTAGGGGGTGATAATTCGGGAATGGGTGGTGATAGGGGTCAAAAATTTCAGTGGTGAGTTTTTACATCAGGAGTAATATTTAGGGCCACTTTCGAAGAAATTTGGGTCAAGGGCCGATTTCATCATCTTATCAGGGAAGGCCCTTTTACGAAATCAAAAAGTGACTAAGTATATATTTTGAAAGCTAATTTTGTGCCCTTTAAAAAAAGTTATTATAAAAAATATCTCAAATAGCGTCTTTCTCGAGTTATGCCGAAAAAACGTAAAAATATGAAAAAAAAACTCCAAAGCTTTAGGTGCAGAGTATGTGACCAGCACAACGATAAATTTCCGAATATAAAAATTGAATAAAAACGTCGAAAAAATTCACCATTGCGTATTTATCGAACTGTATCGAAGCTACTTGGTTCCTTGGAATTTTTTCGCTTTAAATTTAGTTTCAAAACCGATGATAAATTGTTTGAAATAAGCCATCTATAATAAAATGTAAATCTATTTTTAATTTGAACAAGAAAAAAAATTACGAACGGAAACAACCGCACACAGCTTGCTTTGCAGAGGTGTGATGGTATAGCTGGGAAAGATGGGTACAGCGTAATTTATTATTAATATTTTTTTTTACAAAATCAACGTAGGAGTTTTTTAGACAGAACGTTGGTATCAATTTTACTGAATTCTACACGTGGAATTCTTTTAAATTCATCTTCCACGCGGAATACACAATGTAAAACACTCTCAGTAACCATATGCAACGATAATTACGAACAACGAAACAATAACCCAGTAAATCTAAAAAAAAAAAATAAATAATACACTATTATAACTACATAATTAACGATGCTCGCCCTGGTATATTTTTTTGCAACCACTCGACACGCATTTCAAACATAAAAAATCTCGTGATCTGCTTCCGTTCTTTGTCGGCTTTTTGTTTGCACAACTTAGCGTCTCATCTTTTCAATCCTTTTCCATTGAATTTTTCAACTCGGCGCGGCGCTTATAATGAGCACTAATTTATTTTTTTGATTTTCCTTCCGCAAATGGCAATATCTGCGGCTTTTCATTCGGAATCGAATTCGTACATAGGGATGTTATAAAAGGCAGATAATCAAAGTGGGCTCGAGTTATACTTTAGTGAAATGTATAACGAAAACGAGCCGGAGTCTACGTTAAATTCTAAATCGAGTGTTTTTTTCATTTCGTTCAATCGAATGGAATTTATACAAGTGCCTAAGGCTCGCGGTTATACTTTAATTAAAAACGTAATTACGTTTGGAAAAAATTTCGCCAAATCTTTCAACAGCTTTTAGAAAACTTTGGCGAGTTGAATTTCGGCGAAATCCCCCCAACTTTCGCACTCTCGTCGAACAGATGGTGAAAATTTTAACCCGGCGGTTGAGCGGAAAACTTTTCAATCTATTTTTACGTAGAAATTTTCAATTTCTCGGTTCGTCATCGGCGTATCAACCCGACGAATAATTCTAATTGACGAATTCGAATTGTTTCGAGTCTTTTACTTCATTACCCTTGTATTTGTGATCGAATTCGATAAACGGTTGAAAAATTATCCAGGCTTTTTTTTTTCCTCCCTCTAATTTAAAATTCGTTTTATATTCGAAAATGTTAAATTACCGTCCATTTATATCGCGAATAGAATTATTTCGCCGAAAAACAAAAAAAAACGAACTTTTCGAATTAACGAATGCTTTGCGATTTACCGAATAGATAAAAATGATTGAAATTTACCTATACGCGAATAACTTCTCCCTTTGTATGTCCCTTCTGTAAATATTTGTTTTCACAATACAATTTGTTTCATTTTTTACTTCATTTCATTTCGTCTATAAAATGGGTGTTTTTTTTTTTGGAAATTAAAAAGTATAAAATTAAAGCTCGTTTCTTTGCTTACTTTCTAGTCACGAAGTAAATCGAAAAATTCGACCGAAGGGTTTTGGAATCGAGGGAAAGAGAAGTTGCTATAAGCCTGTTTTTTTAATCAAAATTGAATTTAGACTTGGAATGGTTCGAAATGTTCTATATTAGGACTCGTTGCATGAAGAAATTTCAGTTTCCTTGGAAAGTTATTTAGGGTGGTGAGGAGGCGTGTTTGAGTTGAAAATTTGAGGAATTTTGGCAACGATTACAGAATATTGAAAAAATTATGAGGTATGTTGAACTGAATAATTGAGCAGTAGAGAGAATGGAAAATCGATTTCAACATTATATGTCAATTTTTTTACGTCCTTGAGGGGAAAATACAGCTTTTGGTTATAAAAACGTCAATTTCGAAATTCAAAAGTTTTGTTCAATTCATACTTTAATACTCATAACGAGAAAATTTTTTATTAAAACGAGCTTATTTCATAAAAATAATTCAAGGGTACCACCAAAGGTGTTTTTTCGTCTTTATCAGGGGTTCCAAATTTTTTTTCGTTTTTATAAAAGTAATTTTTGGCCATTTTGGGCTACTCTGAAAAAGCAAGTTGGAGGAAAAAAGTACAAAAACTCGAAAAAAAAAAATTCTCATGTCCATGTTGGTGAAAATAATCTCAGATGATCTTTTAGGCTAATTGGAAGTAGGTAAGTTTCCATATCAACTTCATTTCAATTAAATTATTTCCAGAAACTCCAGATTCATTAGGTTTGAATTTTTTTCAATGAAAAATTTTCCAAACACCCTTACAGCAACTTTTATTCACATAAAATTATTTAAAGGTCAGCGACCTCTTTTTGTTCGTTATTTATACGCATAATTACCCACTTACTTTGACAAAAACTAAATAGGTTCCTTAGACGTAACACGCTGATGAATGATTGAACTTGTAAAATGCAATAAATCGCTTACCTGCAACACAAAAAACAGACATAAAATAGTACAATTAGTAAACGTGCACCGACAATATTAGAACCCTTTAAAACCCTTAGATTAACACGACGAATACACCGAACCCGACAGTATCAAAAGCCAAATACCGCAAGATCCCTGAAACGTAGTTTTTTTAATTATAAGGCAAGCGAATAGCTCATTTCGAAGACATCTCCATTTAAACCCTTTTGTGGAAAATCTCGTATAAATAATCTAGATAAATATCGCGCGTAAGTAAGACTAATGCGCGATTAGTACAGAAGGGACAAGCTATACGGATCAAAGAAAAATGCCACTTAACCAGCGACGAAAAAGCTTTAATATGCAAATATACACAATGAACGAATACTTAGGATGAATAGTTGTTGGTGTTGGTTCTTTTTTTCTCTCTAGGACTGACACCCCTTGACATTTAAGCGGGGCTGTATGAAGTGGGGGCATTGGGGGGAGCAGAAGTTGTCTACCAAAGTCGAAAAATTTGAGTTTAGTTGAGAAACCCACCCTACCTAAATCGAAAAATTACATTCCAAGTCGGTAAAACTGTTTATTGAGCTGGAGAAAATGGAAAAATTCCATCTCAGTCAGAAATTTTCAATTCTTTAATGCTACCAACTTCAGTATTTCACAATTTTTTCAATTATAGCTGGAAAATAAATGACGTGAATATAGCAGATGAAATACAAAAAAAAAGATTGAGACCAGTGAAGTCGGAAGGTGGGGGTGTGTCTTTTTTGGCTTTTTTTGAAAAGTTGGAGAAGGGATCGAAAAAAAGTTGTGAGGTGACGTTAAAAGACCGTAGAAATTTTTTTAGGTCTCTGACTTGAAGTCTTGAACCAGCATTTCGCAGATGAGGTTCAAAATTTTGAAATTTTCAAAAATTAAAAAAAAACAATTTCAAATTTTTTGTGTTTTTTGTGGGCAGTTAGTCGTATTATTATTTTTCTCATGGGGGAGGGGGTTATGATTTTTGTACATGGCCAAAATTGTTGTTTTTGATAATAACTCGAAATAAAATTTAAAAAACTTCGATTTTCACATTAGATGCTCATAAGACGACCCCTGGAGGCCTAATAATATTATCCTTTTTTAGACGATCTCAAGTTCCTCTGAAATAACATCAAATTGCAAGGTAACTTCGTATAGTGAAGGAAATTTGAGAACCCCTGAGAAACGAAAATGGTATCGGGGTTAGTCCTGTGTGCATCTGGAGTAAAAGTCGAATCCCTAATAAGGTGTCTAACAAATTATGGAAGTCATGGAAAAGTTATGTTTATGTATTATACAAAGAAATTACGAGGTCATAGAAAAGTCATGGATTTTTTACTTTTTATTGAGAAAAATTCAGATTGGGTTAAAACTAATTTGAATTTTTTTTTCGTGTTTTTTTTAGTGTGTTTTTAAAATTTTTTTCTCGTTATTATAAAAGGGTGTCTAAAAAGTGTTGAAAGTGCTGAAAAGGTTCTCCATTTTGCGCAAAGTGGTACTGAAAGTCGGAAAAGTACTGAAAAAGTACTGAATTTAGCTCAAATTCCTTTGTACAAATTCGCTTAAAAATCATTTTTTCCAATTATTAGTTATTTTGAAAAACTTTCAGTTATTAAATACCTTTTTATGCAGAAGCTTTCGCCCTCTTTTCGGACGGACTCAATAATTTACCTTTTTGAAAACTCTATAGAAAAATGTTCAAAAAAATGACAAAATTTTGATTGTGTGTCCCAAATTTGAAAAAAAATGGGAAAATGTCAAAAATGTTTTGAAAGTGACTAAGTTTTGATTTTCTCTGTCTCAAATTTAAAAAAATGGAAAAATGTCAAAAAACGTTTTAAAAATCACAAAATTTTGATTTTCTCTGTCTCAAATTTGAAAATTTTTAGACAAAGTGCTTGGTGACACATCTACACGTCGAAAGAAATAATTAGGAAAAAATGGTTAAAATGGGTCCATCAGAATAAGAGGCTGACGAATCGCCAGGAGATTTTTTCAAAAGTTTGAATATATGTAGTCTTTGGGGAGGGGGGGGGGGGCTCGTAAATTTGGAAAACATCCTCCTGAAGATGTTAACAAAATCCTGAAAAAAGTGCTGAATTTTATTAAGACATTCTGTAATGAGGATGGTACTCTGAAAGATGAAATGGAAAAAAATGGGGGGAGATATCGGTTATTGAACAAATTGTAAAAAAGGTCATGGAAAAAGTCATGGATTTCTAAATTCAATTTCGAGGTATAGGTACTCAAACACAACTATTTTGGCCATGTACAAAAATCATCTGACCCCCCCCCCCCCCCCAAAAATCATCTGCCCCCCCCCCCCCCTCCGCCCATTACTATTCGGATGATTTTTTTACTCTTTTATGGTAAAAATACGACTAACCACCCAAAAAAAACAATCAAAAAGATTTCGACATTTTTTTTTGCATTTTTAAAAAATTGTAAATTTTGATCCAATCCTCAAAGTGCTAGTTCAATTCAAAGACCCAAAATTTTTTCATGTCATCCCACAACTTTTTTCGATCCCCCTCCAACTTTCCAAAAAAAAAGTCAAAAAACGACCCACCTTATTGAACACACACGACTCAAAAATCAGGGGTACTAAGCCCCCACGGTTTTTAAGATGTGAAATTTTATGACTTTTATTTACAAAAATTTAAATTCCAAAATATTTCTATTCATAATTTTGATTTTTGGGAGGAATGAAATTCTTTGAAAAGTAGCCACTCGTTTTTAATCAAACATGTGCCGCTTCTTTTGTGAACTTTATTGTAAAATCTCTAAGATTTTTTGAAAAATGAAGAAATGAAATTGTTTCAATTTCAAGTACGTACTTAGGTAATTAGGTATCTTACAAAATTCTCGATGTTCCAAAAATCGTTCAAATATCACGAAAATCATTTTTTATCAAGAAAGATCTTTTTTTGTAGAATTTTATGTACCTAGCTAAAGGGAGGAAAAAATCCCCTTTTTAGAATTTTTTAAATAAATTTTTAATTGAACGATTTTTTTACAAAAAAACGTTCAAGGTGTGGCCGGGGTGGTATTAATTAATCCCGTTGAGAAAAAATGTTGAGCACCCATTGATGAGAAAGCAAAATGACGCCACTGATTCAAACTTGAAGAGATCTAAAAGCTCATTTTAAAACGCCATAAAATATTCTTTAACGAGTGAAAGAAATAAAACACTGAGTTGATATACGTACGTAGTGTACTTATTTCGTACAGAGAAAGAATTCATGACCGCTTTAGTGATCTAATTTCAAAACATTGGTATCGCACCAAACAGCCTAAAAATTCCAACTCTCACCCACATATCCCACTGGCAAGACACGTATAATTATACGGATTAAGGCTCAATACGCTACGATAATAATAATCGAACTAAAAAAAAACAACAAAAAAAAACCTCAATAAAACTTGACCATTGACCGTGTGTAAAAAGACGTCATGAACTTATTCGAAAACACACGTTAGGTGTGTCACGACGTCTATGAAAAAAAAACTACCATAATATAGCAATACCGAGCTACTTTTCACTCATAAACGTGAGAATTAACTCCCAAAAAAAAATAAAACGAAAAATTCATTAAGTAGTGACATTCCTAGCTCAAGGTAATATCCGCCAGTATTGTTCCAAAAGTGGTATCTCGCTTCGAACTGCGTATTCCAAGGAAAGTACCACTCTCGTAGGTATGTAGGTACCTCTAGCTAATACCTACACTCGCCGCAACGATCTCTAAAAACCGCCATTATTTTTTAGAACATAAATCACCTCGCTATTAAGAAAAAAAAAATAGGGAAAAAAACAAGCTAATAAGGTTATCAACTCTGCCGACATCTACATCGAGCCAGCAATTTTATCAAGACGAAATTAGGTAGACATTTTATTAAAAATTTCAAACATTCGAGCTAAATGGTTTTCGCTGCTCGAACAACAAAGTAATTCTCAAACCTATAAAGGAACTTCAACGAGCCAATCAATTTTCATCACTGGAATTTCTAACACTATTATGTACTCGATTAAGGCAAATCCTACCAAAGAAAATTACACTAGCGTATAATATTACACTTAAAAAAGCGCATCGTTAAAAAACCAGAAATTTCTAAACGATTTTCATTTTTTTTTTCTTTCTCCCTCGGTACCTACTTTTCTTCTATACTTTTCAATGTAGCTGCGTATTCTACGGCATGGCATACCTCAATAACTATCCATCATTACGGAGGCAAAAATATCGAATACACTTGGGATTAAAAGCGCGGTTATAGCGCTTTAACCGTAATAACTAATAAGCGAAGAGTTTACAGCGAGTATTTCATCGAATCAAGCCTCTCTAATCTCGCTAATCCATTAATATCGTCGAGTTTCTTAAAGCAAAAGTTTTGCTTTGAAGTGTGCGCCAGGATACCGTTTCGAGGATTTTTTTTCCAACTTATCCCCCATTTCCATAAAAATCTAATTAGCAATTACGATAACGTGGAATTTTTTACCGTAAAAGATTTTTATTTAAAAGGCCTTTTTTTCCAAAGTTAAATTTAATTTTATTAGCTGCGTTAGATAAGAGAGACGAAATTCCAAAGAAAATGAGAATTTTTCATACAACAGCCCTTTCCGATATTTCAAAATAAATACCATTATATTGCCATATTTAAATTCAAGGCAACCGAAGAATTTAATGGAACATGATAATATTATCATTAATATTAACGGGTGAAAGCAAAAAGAAAGTTGCATCAATTCGGATGTTGTAGATAAATAAAAATATGCGCGCCATAGCGCAGCGTTCGGTTCGCATAAACCAAACAGTTTTTTTTTTACACACTAATGAATCTTCTGCTGATAAACGACTTACGTAATATGCACCATTTCGATCTAACACGTTCGACTGTATAGTACGTACAACAAACTAGCATACCTTAACTCGAATTCTAAATAACAAAACAAAACCACTACATATTTGTACGTTTGTTACGAGTAAATTTGGATAGGTAGGTGAAAATTAACGATAATTGTATAAGGGTTATGTAGTTGAGTATTTAGGTACGTACGAATATAACTGCAATATTACTTCATCGAGCATTTCCACCAATCACTCGTCATATCTTATGGGTACTCGTACAATCTAACTAAATTATTACCGGGCGTTTTGGCTTAATTTTTTTGTCATTTTTATTAATAACAACGAGTGTTTCGTCATTACTATATTAATATACTTTTCAAGAAATAGGTGAGTACTTTGGTACTCCTTTCGTTAATATGTAACTCTTAAGTACGTCGTCTTATAGCAGCTATAGACAAGTGCAAATAACATCTTTAACTATCATCGCCTCGTTGCTTTCCTTATATGCGCGACAAGTCTGCTAATGAATCTTTTAATCATCATTTTTTTTACGTTTTTTTATTATCTCACCTTGTTCGTGGCGAAAATGACTAACGATTGATAACTTTTGCTATGAGGAAATGACGAATGTATTTGCGAAATGGTCATTTGGTAGAATACGAGATCGAAGCGTCGAAATGGCGAAATCGACGTACCATCAAAAATATGCAATTTGTTTTTTTTTTCAACAATTTGCCATCATTGAATAAGTATGAAACTATGAATGATTGAAGATAAATACGAGAAAGGACGTGGAAAAATGTGACGTAGTGCGACTAGTTAATTTAATTGTACAGAAATACAAAATCACATTTAAGGTACATCAGTGTATTATGTATACGTCAGGTACATGACGAAAAATTTTTTAATACAAAAATTCCTGGAGGTAGAGGGTGAATCATTACCCCTCTGAAGATTTTGTACGAGAAGAAATGAGTTTTAAACTTTTCCTTTACTTTTTTTTGCAACGTGGATATGTTTGTAAGGTAAAAGTCAAGAAATAATCGAAGTTGGAATTATTGGTGAGGAAAGCTGGGGCAGAAAATATTAAAATTCCGTATTCATGTAGAATTTTTTCTGATTCAAAATACGATTTTCTTCAATTTTTTTAAACTGAAACTGGAATTGTGCCATGGGTTAGCTTTCCCCAATGCATTCCTTTTGGTCTGCCTCGTTAACAGTGTTGGCATTTATAATAAAGCTGTCGATAATAATCGATTAATTAGTTGTTGATCGATTATTTTGACATGGATGTATCTTATGGGCACCCTGAAAATTTGGACGTCACGAATTTGAGTTATCCTGATGACTTTCTGGAATTGAAAAAAAATTTCAAATTTCCTAACTTTGGACCAAAAATTGACTTTTTGGACTTGAAAAATGAGAGATAAAAACTTTTTGAAAAAATTAAATTTTTTTTTATCGAAGATATTCTAATTTTGGAAAAAATTGACTTTTTGGACTTGGAAAATCAAAGATCCCAACCTTTTACAAAAAATTGACTTTTTGAACCAGAAAATCAGAAATTTCAACGTTTTTTTTTTAAATTCACATTTTTAACCAATTTTGGAAAAAATTGACTTTTTGGACTTGGAAAATCAGAGATTTCAAATTTATTAAAACAATTGACTTTTTGGATTTGAAAAATCAGAGATCTCAACTTTTTGAAAAAATTGACATTTTTATCCAAGAAATTCTGATTTGGAAAAAATTTACTTCTTAGAAAATCAGAAATTTCAACTTTTTTTAAAAAAATTGATTTTGAACTGGAAAATTAAAGATTTTAAGTTTTTTAAAAAATGACTTTTTGAACTGGAAAATCAGAGACTTCAACTTTTTGAAAAAAAATGAAATTTTTGACCAAAAAAAAGAATTTAGGGATTCTAATTTTGAAAAAAAAAATATGACATATTTGACCAGGAAAAGAATTTCAGAAATTCTAATTATGAAAAAATTAACTTTTTGAACCGGAAAATCAGAGCGTTCAACTTTTTGACAAAAAATGAAATTTTTGACCAAGAAAAGAATTTTAGGGATTCTAATTTAAAAAAAAATACTTTTTGGACTTGAAAAATCAGAAATTCGAACTTTTTTTTTTAATTCACATTTTTAACTAAGAAATTCTAATTTTGGAAAAAATTGACCTTTTGGGATTTGAAAAATCAGAGATCACTTATTCGGCTTGGAAAATCAGAGATTTCAACTTTTTTTAAAAAATTGACTTTAAACTAGAAAATCAGAGACTTCAACTTTTTTTTTTTAAAAAAATGAAATTTTTGACCTAAAAAAGAATTTAGGGATTCTAATTTTGAAAAAAATACTTTTTGGACTTGAAAAATCAGAAATTCGAACTTTTTTTTTTAATTCACATTTTTAACTAAGAAATTCTAATTTTGGAAAAAATTGACCTTTTGGGATTTGAAAAATCAGAGATCACTTATTCGGCTTGGAAAATCAGAGATTTCAACTTTTTTTAAAAAATTGACTTTAAACTAGAAAATCAGAGACTTGACTTTTTTTTTTTTTAAAAATGAAATTTTTGACCTAAAAAAGAATTTAGGGATTCTAATTTTGAAAAAAATAGACATATTTGACCAAGAAACGAATTTCAGAGATCCTAATTACGAAAAAATTTACTTTTTGGACTTGAAAAATCAGAAATTTCAACTTTTTTAAAAATTAACATTTTTAACTATGAAATTTTGATTTTGGAAAAAATTGACTTCTTGGACTTTGAAAAAAGTTGACATATTTGACCAAGAAAAGAATTTTGGGGATTCGAATTTTGAAAAAAATTAACTTTTTGGATTTGAAAAATCAGAGATCTCAACTTTTTGAAAAAAAATTCACATTTTTATCCAAAAAATTCTAATTTTGAAAAAATTGACTTTTTGAACTAGAAAATCCGAGATCTCAACTCTTTAAAAAGAAATTACTTTTTGAATTTGGTAAATCAGAGATTTCAACTTCTTGAAAGAAATGGCATTTTTGACCAAGAAATTCTGATTTTGGAAAAAATTGACTTATTCTTGGACTTGGACAATCAAAGATTTCAATTTTTTGAAAATAATGAGTTTTTGGACTCGGCAGATCAGAGATTTCAACTTTTTGGAAAAGCGACATTTTTGACTAAAAAATTCTAATTTTAGAAAAAATTGACTTCTTGGACTTGGAAGATCAGAATTCAGAGATTTCAACTTTTTAAAAAAGTTGACATTTTTGACCAAGAATAGAATTTTATATTTTAATTTTTGAAAAAATTGACTTTTTGGACTTTGAAGTTGAAAAATTTTAATAGGCATTTTCACGTAAAACTACCAAAACCGTTTCAAGTTGCTGAAAAATGTTGCACTGCGAACTTCCAATGGATTATTATAAGTCCACAGAATATCTCTGAACAAAAAACCATTTACACAGGCAGACGCAGAATTTGGAATACTTTTTTAAAAGCCAAGCTAGGTGTGCTTAGTAGGGTGGAGCGCGAAAAAAAAACATACCTCGGATTTTGACCAAATTCAAGGGAGTGGTTCATATTTATATGGGGACGAACCATAAAAAATTTTAGACCCCTAGCGCAAAGGGAGGCGAAGCTAGGGGGCCTCAAAGTGGGATAACTTTTGAAAAAAACGTGGTTTTTGGCCATTTTTGGGTGGTGCCACCTGCGTGGCATACCCAGCACAACCCCAAAAAGTTGCGATTTGAGTTTTTACACCTCCCCAAACCATTGAA
>FIZU01040287.1:0-17584 GCA_900064475.1 Pseudococcus longispinus | reverse complement strand
GGAAAATGAACGAATTTGGTCCAAATGCTGGTTGATGGTGTATTTTGGTGTCATTCATAATGTATTGCAAGGAAAAGAATTTTCGATCAGAAATGGCCCATTCCAGTGGAGGGGGCGGGGTGGACGAAAAAAATCACTTTTTGGCATTTTTGAAGATGACGCGCCACGATATCAAGTTCTACAAAAATATAAGGTTGTACATCTATGACTAAGTACACAAATTTTTTTTTCAGAATTGCATTTCTGAAAGGGGTTACCAAAATGGCCTTTAGAAAGCTTAAAATGTCTATTTGACTTGGAAAAGTGCTAGAAATTTTTTCCAAAAAATTCCAAAAATCACTCTTAATTCTGTTTACCATCCTTGCAAGTTTGAAAAAATTCGGTTGAAAACTGCCAAAAATAAACATTTTTAACGAAAATCCACATTCAACCCCCCAGAAGGGATTAGGGTTGAGATATCGAGCTAAAAATTTTGTCACGGGTGCTTTAGACCATAAGGACCAACATCCATTGGATAATTCAAAATTCGGTGATTAAGGCCAAGTTACCCCAATAAACCCGGCTACACCTACGATTTTTACTAATTTTACTCCAGAAACTTCAATTTTCATGAAATTTTCGTCTGTGCTCGCGAAAGCTATAAATTCAGCTTTCAATTTTTTACGAATTTGTTCAGATTAATACGAAGATTCAATTTTTGAAGGTTGTAGAATTTTTCAAGCATATAAATTCAAAGTTGATAACATCAGCATCCTGTTTACTCAAGGACCTCACGAAGTAACGTGGCAAGATGTTGAGGAGGAGAGGGGAGAGTAAAATTTAATTTTAACGAACAATTTTTCAAAAATTCACAATTCAAAAAGGGAAATTTTGTGATTTTATAAGTTTTTCAGATTCTATCACTACGAATTTTCTACAAAAACAATTCAACGTTTTCCAAATTATGTATCTTCATAACATTGAAACCATCTGGCAGGTTGAATCACTTCACCCCACCTCCTGAGTGAAAGGTTCCTGTAAAAATACCCACTCTGGCTCATTTCAAAGCAGATAAAGGCCTCAGGGAAAAATTCTAAAAAAATAATCACGTATAATTCAACCTGCTCGTACAGCTTTTTCATGACGTAAAAAACTATCAAATGCGAAGCTTTCCTTGTTTTCCCTGCTCTCGATGACCTTGCGTTCTGCGACAATTTATTAATATTCATCGGTGGTTTTAGTATAGTAAGATGAATCTTTCATACAAATAAAATTACGTAAAATGGCAAAAATTCTAATTCTTTTAAATTAGCCAACATCTGGGTACCTACGAATTTCAATATGAAAATGAAACACTCGAGTACCTACTTATGTCTTCAAAACCAGTCAAACCTCTCTCATCGAATACCTCTCACTTCGTACACGTGAAAAGGCCGAGCTACAAACCACTTCGTTCCAAAGTAGAAAAAAAAAATCATACGGAGATGGAAAAAATTCTCTTGGAAATTATCCAAAAATTTGCATGGTTCGAATGTTCGATGAATTTCTTTATGGTTAACTCGTCGTATTCTTGGGATAGAAAAAAACAATTAAAATTCAAAAAATGTGACTCGAAAATAATTTATTCCTCGAGGATGAAACGTCGCATTCGCAACGTTGCGAATAAAATAGCCAACAAGTCTAGTGGCATTTTTTTTTCTTGGTAAAACATCAAATACAAAATTTGACCAAGCTGATTCAAAAAAATTATACTTCAATCTGAGAAGAGCTCACTTTCTCGAATATTTATCACTGCGAAAGAGAAAATTTACTTCTGCTATACTTGCTAAGTGTTTGTAATCACTAAGCACACATTCTCGAAGATTTCGATACATGATGGCTCATCGTAAAGGTACAGGATGATGAGACAATATTTACTCAAACCTACTCACACGTTTAAAAAGCAACTGGTATTAGAAAATATCGAAATTTTCACCGTCATCTCGGTCGATGGTGGTTTTTTAACATATCAATTTTTTTTTGCATTCGTAATAAAAACAAAGGCGCCATATTGCGTCTACTTTCTTCTCACATTTTTCGCCTGAAAGAATGTTAAAGAGATTACCTTAACCTTGAGCATCCTAAGTAAATGTTCGACCAGTTGAATGGTGTAGGTCATTGGCCAACATTTATTGTAACGTCGGTCTTGGAATCCAGTCTGTGTATGTAATCTTACGAGTTTTTATTATGTATGTTATCCTGCGTATTACCGGAGTTAATAAACTAGTTTATCCACATTAGAGGATTCCCTATCGTTCTTCCCCCTTTGCTGCAATAGATCAACAATCGCACTGATTAAAATTATACCATTCGTTTTGTTAATTTAGTCAGATGCAAAGTGCACAGGTTTGTAATTAGCCTTCGGTCTGTTTTCACGTGTTTTTCAAATAAATTAAAATCAAATGTAACAATTTTAATTTTCAAGGTGCCTATCAAAATTTATAAGTGGCGTTTGCATATTAATGATGAATAAAATTCATCGTGCGTGATGCCCTGCGTTCTAAGTTAATTCATTTGCTGCGATGCACTTGTGCACGTATTTTAGGATAACCAGAGGCGGATGCGTCGAGAATCTTTCACGGTCTTATTCTTAATTCACTTTCAATACAATCGAAAATTAATATTACAAAATATCGTAGGAATTTTATAAGCAGATGAGATTCTTCAAAAAAGATATAAAGTTCGTTAAAATTCCGAGACTTTTAGATATTATGCCAGATTTTATACGTTGATGAAATTTTTAAAAATCCTAAAATGACTTTTAGACATTTTGCCAGATTTTTCGAAACATAAAAATTTTGAGTATCGAACGCTAATATTTTTCAGAAAGTAACTTTTAGACTTTTTGCCAGAAAATCCATAACGTGTCTGTCTGTCCATAATGCTGACATTTTCAACTTTTAGACATTTTGTCAGACTTTTTGAAATATAAAAATTTTGAATATGCAACCGTAATATTTTCCTTAATAAGTTTTTAAAAAAGCTAATCGACCCAAAAAATGACAATTTTTACCTTGAAATGACAATTTTGACCAAAAATTCACAATTTGAACAAAAAAAACAATTGATGAAAAACGAAGATTTTGACCAAAAAATACAATTCCCACCTCGAAATGACAATTTCTACTTTGAGATGACAATTTTGACCAAAAAATGACGATTTTGACAAAAAATGACAATTTTGACAAAAATGAGAGAGTTTGGACTAGAAAATGAAAAATGACCAAAAATATGATTTTATGACAATTTTGACTAAAATATTCACGAGTTGGACAAAAACATCGATTTTAACCAAAAATGACAATTTTTACTTCGAAATGACAATTTCAAACCAAAAAATTACAATTTTGACAAAAAATGACAGTTGGACTAGAAAATTAAAAATGACCAAACACATAATTTTATGACAATTTTGACTAAAATATTCACAAGTTGGACAAAAAAAAATGACAAAAACAACGATTTTAACCAAAAAGGACAATTTTTACTTTGAAATGACAATTTTGAACCAAGAAATTACAATTTTGACAAAAATTACAATTTTGACAAAAAATGTCAATTTTGACAAAAAATTACAGTTTGGACTAGAAAATAAAAAATGACCAAAAATATAATTTTATGACAATTTTGACTAAAATATTCACAAGTTGGACAAAAAAAATGACAATTTTTACTTTGAAATGACAATTTCGAGCCAACAATTTTGAAAAAATGCCAATTTTCACAAAAAATGTCAGCTTGGACTAGAAAATGAAAAATTACAAAAAATATGATTTTATGACAATTTTGACTAAAATATTCACAAGTTGGGCAAAAAAAAAAATAACAAAAGCAACGATTTTGACCAAAAATGACGATTTTTACTTTGAAATGACAATTTCGAAAAAAAATTACAATGTTAATTAAAAACTGAGAATTTTAGCCAAAAATGACAGCTTTGACCAAAACTGGTATTTTTTACAAAAACTAACGATTTTGACCAAAAGTAACAGTTTTTACACTGAAATGACAATATTTACTTTTAAATGACAATTTTGACGATAAATTGATAACGATTTTGAACAAAAAATGGCAATTCTGACAAAATACATTTTCGATTAAAATCACAATTTTGGTCTGATGCCGGACTTATGAAACTTGACGTGTCTGTCTGTAACGCTGACATTTCGACTTTTAGACATTTTGTCAGACTTTATGAAAATGAACAATTTTGTAATCAAAGAGAAATCGGTTCGTACTTAATAGCAGCTAGGGGGATGGGTCACGAAGCGACCTAGCTGCCTAGTTGAAATAAAAATATGTATAATAAAAATTGTTGCAAGAAATCATAAAGTTTTAATTTCTTGGTAATTTAAATGAAAATTAAACTGATGAAGAAATAAAAGGGAAAGTGATAAAAAGTCAGTGATATTTGAAAATGTCAAATTTGAACCAATTTTGAAAATAATGAAATGTGAAAGAAACGAGATTATATCTGACATGTATCAATAAAAAATCAACTGAAAAACTTCAATGGATATAAAATAAAAATGAAAAAAATAATTCAAAATCTAATATTTTAAAAAAGTCATAACATAAAACGTTAAAAAGTGATTTATTAATTAGCAGATAGTCAATAAAAATTATTGAAATATGAAAAATTTTTCAAACTGACATTTTGATGAAAAGTCTATCAAAAAATTTCAATGATTTAGTAAAAATATTTCAGAATATTTCAGAATCCTAATTTAATACATCAATAAAATGTTACACAATGTTGAAGAGTATCTCATACTCTGAAATTTAAATAAAGAAATTGACAACGTTTTTCCCAAATTTTTTTCGTCAAAATTGATAATCTCACAGTCCAAAAAAATCAAGCAGCTCAGAATAGGACATTGTCACTATACAGTAATCTCTGTTGATACATGTTACTATCCAATCGAAAACTGTCATTGCTCAGGCTTCAATATCAATTCGCAAATAACAATGTTAGGAATGGTTAATCAACGGAAATGTATGTTATACCAACAAGCAATATCCATCAAGTTATTCACTTTGTACTGAAAGTAAGTCCAAAAAAAAACGAAAAGTCAAGGACCCATCAAAAGAAAGAGGATAAGGAAATTCCTCGAAGAGTACAAGAAGATAAGAATTGTACAAATTACAACAGAAATATTTATACAGAAAAAAAGTAAGTATGAGTATGAATTTTTGTATGTACATTTCAATTGAAATATCCGAGTCACCGTCAAAAAAATTACAATCAATTCTGTGTGAAGTAAGCAGACATAAAACAAGCAAGAAAAATTTGATAATCTTTCTCTTAGATTTCAATTTATTTGGCAATGAATTGAAAAATCGGTCATTTGTGGTTCAAAAATATTTCCTTGTAAAAATTCAAACAGTAAAATTTTTAATGCATTTCCTTATATTTTTTTGGAAACTGATCAAAAGATTTTTCAAGATACAAAATACACAAAAATTTGATAATTTCGAGAGAAAAACATCTAAGATCTGGATAATTTCTTCAACTTTAGGTAGTTTTATTTTTAAATCGAAGATTTCACGTATAAGATAACCCAGCAAATTATTTATCACTTCCAAACCGAAAGAGAAAAAGATTGCCGAGTTGAAAATGTCGTCAAGGATCTTCGGCGTTGTTTTGTAGGTAGTAGGTACCTACGACGATTAACTGTACATAAACGTATTGACATTCTCACCCATCATTCAAGGTTATCTAAACAATACTAACCTACGAATAGGTTAAAATACCTTAGAAAACATGGAAAAAAGCTCCTCGAATATCTAATAGACAATTTAATTCAATCACCTTCTTCAAGTTTACCTAAATACATTTCAATATGCAAATTGCTATTCTTTTTATTTTCTAGGTGAACTTGGAAAATAATCTAGGTAATTTTTGGCGAACTTCTGGACACCTATTCCATCTCTATCTAATTATAAACCGTTAAAGGAGGGCATTGGGGATAGTAAATAAAAACCGGATTCATAGGATTCGCTAAACGTCATAGAATTAGCTTCCAGCAGCAATTTCGCTGAACGGGAATTCTCCATCTTTAACATGCAGGTCTACTTCTATTGCATGAAATATGATCATAAACGTAAATAGAATATCCTATCAATTTTACTACCTAGTTTGGTTCACGGTTACAGAATATTATTGATCGAGACATAAACCTGACTAAAAATTTCAATCACCAACAACATAAAATTTATCAAAAATACCGACCAAGGTCTCCAAAATCAACACACAACAAAGCACGTTCTTCTTCCGATAATATTTCTTCCTAATCATCGAATTTTAGAAATTTTTACCAAAGATTCGTCATGCAATATGGTCTCGTAGCATCTCATTCTCATCGATTCATCAGCCATTTAATTACTTTCACAGATCGTTAATTAACGGTTTAATTTTCTAACCTTATATACTTTCTTATTCTTATTTCAATCGAATGCCTGTGACATGCTCCAAAAATACGTTTTTTCGCTTCAATATTGCAAAATCACTCGGCGCCGGTAAAATCAGTAGTATTTTCAATTGTACTATGTTTCCCAATACGCCATTGTCGAATATTAATTCGTGACTCGGGTATTTCGTATTCGTAGTTCTTATATTTAACCAGAAAAGTATCCATAAAGAGATACGTATATAAAAAAATTTAATAGTAATTTACACACAATTTATTTGTAATTGTTAGACAAGTAATCGATGGTGACGTAGTAATACGTAATTCACGATTGAAAATCATCGTATACGCTGCATTACATTATCACAAAGTTGAGGTTAATTGCACATTGTGTCTTTTTTTTATCGCGTTTAAAAAAGTAATGCTCGAATTGCCTATACGAAATTTAATGCATGAGCATGCACCTTATGATTATTACTCGGGGTGATAGTGAAGTCATAAATGATGAATAAAATTATTAAGTGTTTTACGAATAATAAAAATTTTATGATAAATGAGATCTTGACAAGGAAATCCAACTTTGTATCCCTTGCAATAGCTGTACAGGTGCCCACAGTATACCCACCTCTTATGATCTTGAACTAGATATTGACTTATTGAAAGAAATTAGATAATTAAATTATTAAATATCTTGACGATTACCTCGCCAATGTCCAAATATATTGGCAAATTATAACTTACGTAAGTATTCGCGAAATTTAAAGAACCATCAAAACTCGTTCAATAACCTTAATAAAATTTCAAGAAAACCAAGCCGGATGTAGGGCAACAAAAATTAGGGGTTATTCAGAGCCCCGAGCTTTCAAGAAGTTTTTTCAAGATGATTTATTAACTTTAGGCAGATGCGGATATAGATTTTAGAAGTCGTTAAGGATCTAAGGGAAGGGATGAGTAAAAAAATTTGCACTTAGATTACGGAGAAAGAAACTCCCAAGGGATGAAATGAGAAGAATGATTTTTTCCTAAAGGGAAGACCTTGAATCATCAATATGTTTTTGATTCTATAACAAAAAGTCTTCAAATCGTTGAATTGAAACAAAAAAGTAGACAATTTTGTCGAAATTTCAGAGATCGACAAAAATTTCACAAAATTTTTTTATACCTTATTATCAATTTTTTGAAGTTTAAACAAAAAGTTTGATCTATGTTCATAAAATGTGAAGTTGGACTAGCTATTTCACTGGCGTATGCGAACATTCAAAGAGGGGTGCAATGGGTGAAAAAATATATGATTTTATACTAAAAAAAATTGAAAAATATTCATTATTTTGATAAAATGATCATATTTAATGAGCCCCAGTGGACCTAGGGTGAAAATTTTTGGAAAAAAACATTCAAAAGTAAAAATTTCATCATTTTTTTCAATTTTAAACTCAAGAGGATTCCAAATCCTCTCTCGACCCCCTCCCCCCACCACTGAGCAACCTAAGTCATGTTTGGTATGGAAATTGTTTCAGTTACGAGTTATTAGAACCCAAGTTTTTGAGAAATTTATGGAATGAAATTTGTAGATATCATTCAAATGCAGTCTTCAAATTTTTCAATTTCAACAAATTATTTGAAAAAAATGCTTAAATTTCATAAAAATAATTTCAAAAATTTCAAAACAATACTTTTTAAATGTTTGAAGAAGTAAGTAGGAAAACATTGCTTCAACTTTCTTTTTTTTCTTTTTTTTTGTCAAATGATTCATATTTGATATTAGAAAAAACACGAAAATGATTTAAAAATTCATTTAAAAAACGTCAAATATTTCAGAAATTAATTAAAAATATTATAGAAGTGGTTTAAGTAATAAATTTCTAAAAAAATAAAAGAAATGCTTTGAAAAATTCGACGAAATTAAAAAAATTAAAATAAGAGATACCTTTAATCCCTCAATTTATACCGGATCATACGTAAACGTAGAGAGAGTCTACTTTTGGGCTTTCTTGCATAAAAAAATGGGGGAAGAAAGCCGAAAAAAACTATGAAATGAACATCGAAAGAACGTGGTAAAAAGCACGTGTTTCAAGTATCATAATAGAACACCTCCTCCCCCCGCCCCCAATTCTAACAAATTTTGTAAAAAAAAATGATAAAAATTATTATATTTATGCTATTTTACACAGAATAAGTAATCATTTGTTCAGATTTTTTACATCTATACTTCATTTTTTTAGAAAACCATAAAAATTGATTTTTTTTCGTTACTTTCCCAAATTTACCTTGAGAAATTAAGAAAAAAATTAATTTTTTATGTAAATGATCACATATGAACACCTTTATACAGAAAGATCGTTGACATTACATTTTGATCGATTTCTGCTTCCCTAAGAAAGATCTGTTTTGAAATTTGTTCAAAAGAAACTGAATTTGGTAATTTAAATAATATTTTTGAAAATACGTAAGTATTTTTTGCAATTTTTCCAACGAAATTTTAAAGGAATTTACTTTTTGGGTCTTCTTAAGTCAAGGGTGGGGGGAGGGAGGGAGGGAGGGACGATGGTTCATATTTATACCAGATGGAAAATTTTTTTCTGATTTGTTTTTCTCTCAACATTTTTTATAAAAAAATAAATCCTAGAAATATTCTGCCCCCTACATGCAAAATAAGAGGTGCCAAATCTCTCACAAATTTAAAAAAAAAAAATTCAAAATGGCAGTTTGAATAATATTTTTGAAAATACGTAAATAATTTTTGCAATTTTTCGAACGAAATGTGAAAAAATTGGCTTTTTGGGCCTTCTTAATTTGTGAGGAGGTGGTGCAGGATGGTTCGTATTTATACTTGATGGAACATTTTTTTCTGATTTGTTTTGCTCCCCCCTTCTAGTTGTTATTTTTTATGAAAAATTAAATCCTAGAAAGGTTCTGCCCCTTACATTTAATTTAAATGGTGCAAAATCTCTCCTAAATTTTCAAAAAAAATTAAAAATGTGATGAAAATTTTTTCATTTTTGATTTTTTTTGCTCCATTCACTCCCAATACTCCCCCTTTTATCCAAAATTGCCCTCAAATTTTTGTTACCCTCTTTAACCCTCCAATGAGAAAATAGGCGACTTCACAAGTGGGATGAAATTTGAACCCCTCGAACTCTCACGTTTATCACAATGGGGAATTAAAAATTTCAGTAAATAAAAATTTTTGATCAGAGGGAATACTGGGAGAGCCATGAATAAAAAAAAACAAAAATTTAAAAAATAATACGTATTGTGATGAGTTTTAGGGTCAAGTCGGAGACTTGCGCTTATCATCGTATTCTTTTGACGTCATGTCAGAACTTATTTTCCAACATATAAATTTTCAAAAACTTTATATCACAAGAAAATCACCCCTTCACCAATTCACCTACTTCAGCCTCAAAAATAAACTGATTCAACGACTACCTGTCGATTCGTTTTTGAAAAAAAATAATGGAAAACTTTTTTCAAGTATCATTTGCGATAATTACTTAAAGAAAACAAAACAGAATCATTTGTATACATCACATCATGAAAGTAATCACGTCCATATCCTTGTATTAAATAATTAATCAATCTACGTTCTTCAAAGTTTGAATACTAATAAACGCAATTTGAAAATTAAGTTGGAAAAAGCCCAGATTCTAAGTACTTTTCCGAAAATGGTGAGAAAAATCGAGCAAATACAATCGCCAGCTCGTATTTATTCCAACACAAAACAATTATACGCCCTTATTAACTTCGGTATTTTTAATTCGGCGTATTTTTAGATAATATTTCGGCGGTTTCTTTATCATCGCATGCAATCCGCTAGGAAAATCAAAGGAAAATTCCGGAAAGAATCGTATTCATTACGAATCTGAAATTCATGTCTAATTTAACCTTGTCGTGCAATAAAATACACAGAATAAGGGAATCGTCTTGAGATCTTAAAAAAATTTACAGCTAATGACGGAAATTTATACAAATTACGTATTATGTACTCGTACTAAGTGTAATACGTATACGAGGAACTGCATCGTATAATGAAAATAGCATAGGGTAACGTTAATCTCGTTGAGAAGATCGCGAATGTTTCGAAATCTTTCCTCAAAGTTGTACGTATCAAGTTATCCTGCAATTTTTTCACACCCTGGTGAAAAAAATTTCAAGAGTCACGTCCCCTTTGATAATTAATTCGATTGTTGGTATGCGTCGCATGATAATGTGAGAAATAGCGCGAAAACGAGTCACATTTTTTTTTACGTAAGTAAAATTTAAACCAACGAGTCGTTATCAGACATAAATATTTCCATTTACAAAGTGTAGATACAAATTGTTGGCGATTGCGTTTTTTTTTTTTCATTTCGACTTGCTCGAAATACACTTACGAATTTTTCCCACCATTTGTGCCTATCTACATATCAAATCGAGCGACAAAGAACGAACGAACGAGATTCATTTTCGAAAAATTATCACCTCATAGGTATCTCTTACCTGTCTAACTAATTTTACAAACATTGTTCATTTTAACGTTAAGATTTCTCGGTAATACGATTATAAATTATATTTAGAGTATGCGACCATGTTCTACGTTAATTGCTCGCGTAGCCTAAATATCAGATATCAGATTAAGTACCCTTCTAACACCGAATATCCATTTAAGAGACAATTAGAGAAACAAGGAAGTTTGCCAATAGTATTCGATAATGCACTTTGCACCGAGATTTTGTGTTTCCGGTCATCATCGCGAAGACATTTTTGAAAAATTTATATCTATAAGGGGAAGTCGCAATGCCCTGCTGAGTGTTGACGTATGTAGTACGATACAATAACAATACTATGGTATCACGAAGGTAAACTTGTTTAAACAATTTAATAAACTTGTATCATACACTATACACATGCACCACATACCAACCAAATTAATATAGTTTTATTTTTATTTTTTAAATATCCGTTATGATATAACGCGCTTCAAAACGCACATTTGTATTGTTATACCATGATAATGGTAATGATAATGCATTACCCGTTCATTAGGCTAGTGTTATAACGTTGTAATTAAATAATTACCTAGAGTACGGTCGCATGTCTGGTTTAGATTGCATGGTTAGGTATCGAAAAATTCCGTTACAGGGACATCGTCTAGTTTAGTGCATTGTCATCGAAAATTTTATTCACCCACCTGCCCCTTCCTTATTTCTTTGATAATAATTATAATTCGATGTTTTGATAAGAATTATGATAGCAGGTAAATAGGTTTATGATAATTGTTCTAATTTGGCCCAAATTGCAGGAGCAATTGAGATAGTTTGGGTATGATTGTTTATTTAGTTTGTATGTTATTTTCAAGTTCAAGGATTAGTAGAAGTGGTTTAATAATTAGCAAAATTAAAAAATTGGTGTTTTATTCAATTTTTGGAGTGTTACGTCTGCCATCTGGTGCTCAAGAGCAAATGTTTGTTTTTCAATTTGGCCATTTTTACGATAATTTCGCTGATTTTTATGCCTACTTAAACAATTCTTATAAAAAATTTCACATTTTTCACGATTTTAGCTCACGATATGCTTTTATTATGACCTAATTCGTGAGAAAGTCACGAAATTCCTCGACGATGACTTTTAGACATTTTGTCAGACTTTTTCGGACTCGGAAAAAATCAGAAATTATACTGACTTGTAGATATTTTGTCAAAGATTGGACTTTTTGGACTTGAAAAGCAGTTTAGAAATCATGCTGACTTTTGGATATTTTGTCAGAGATTGGACTTTTTGGTCATGAAAAAATTTCAGAAATTGGGCTGACTTTTAGACATTTTGTCAAACAGCCTTTCAGAAATCATGCTAACTTTTGGATATTTTGTCAGAGATTGGACTTTTTGGTCATGAAAAAAATTTCAGAAATTGGGCTGACTTTTAGACATTTTGTCAGACAGCCTTTCAGAAATCATGCTGACTTCCAGGTATTTTGTCAGAAATTAGACTTATTGGACATGAAAAAAATTCCAGAAATCAGGCTGACTTTTAGACATTTTGTCAGACTGCCTTTCACAAATCACGTTGACTTTTAGACATTTTGTTAAACAATTTCGACTTTTTGAAATATAGAAAATTAACTTCTAGACATTTTATTTTTGTCAGACTTTTTTGGACTTGAAAAATTTTTCAGATTTCCATTGGCTTTTTGAACTTAAAAAATTTCAGAGATAATTCTGACTTTTAGACATTTTGTGAGACAAACAATTTTATTCAGACTTTTTGAACTATGAAAATTTACTTTCAGACATTCTGTCGGACTTTTTTGGACTTGAAAAAATTTCAAATTTCAATTGACTTTTTGAACTTGAAAATTTTTAGAGATAATTCTGATTTTTAGACATTTTGTGAGACAAACAATTTTATTCAAACTTTTTGAACTTGGAAAATTGACTTTCATACATTTTGTCAGACTTTTTTGGACTTGAAAAAATTTTCAGGTTTCTATTGACTTTTTGGACTTGCAAATTGAAAATTTTCAACTTTATGGACTTGAAAAATTTCAAGCTTTTTACCTAAGACTGACTTTTAGGCATTTTGTCAAACTTTTTTGGACTTGGAAAATTTTTTTGATTTCCATTGACTTTTTGGACTTGAAAAATTTCATAGATAATGCTGCCTTTTAGACATTTTTTTAAAACAAACAATTAAAATTTTTTGAACTTGAAATTTTTTAAGAAAATTTCAAATATCAAGTCTTTATGGACTTGAAAAATTCAATGAGCAAAATCATATCTTATGTTTTATAATTTCATGGGTAGTATGGAAATAGCGGAGACTTTTTGGACCGTTTTTACAATATTTTTACCAATTTTTGGATATACTTTTGCATTGTCTTAAATGATTTTTGTGAAAAATTTCAATAATTTTTACCACTTTCGGACGAATTATTTAATTTTTCTGGAGGAAACTTTTTACTCAATCAAAAAAAAAATTCCGCAAGTTAAACTTAAAATTTTTTGGATATTTTTGTAAAAAATTTCAAAAAAAATTTCACTTGGAAATTAGGTTTTTGTAATTAAAGGACAAGAAAATTGAAAATGGCAAAATTTTGTCCAATTTAAACAAAAATTGTCACCATTTGCACTTGACAAAAAAATGTTGATAATTTTTATAGAAATTTTTAAAGAAATTTTTCGAAATTCCAAAATGAGTTTTTGTAACTAAAGACAAAAATTACTAATTGTCAAAATTTCATCCATTTTGATTTTAAAAAATTCATAAAAAAATTGTCATCTTCAAAAAGTGACTTTTGTGTTCGAAAATTTGAATAGAGAACGGGGGGGGGGGACTTTTAACATAATTATCGTAATTTTACTTTGAAAGTTTGTTATAAATCTGATTTTATAAAATCAAGTGTAAAATCATCACCAGTGTATTTGGAATTTCGAAATCATAATTTTTTTTTTTTTTAAATCAATAATTTTTTCTCAATTTTTGTGCTTGAGTAAATTTTTCACCAAAAACGGTCAATCTCAACTTCTGGTATTAAGATTTTCCATTCCAGGATTTTTTTCGGTTCTCATTCGTAATTCCCAGAATTCCTATTTCCTTTCGTAATTATTTTGTACACAAGAAATTTTACAACTTCCTTCAAAATACATTTTTTGTCTAAATCAAAGATTTGGTGGACATTTTTCAACCCCTCTCCCACCTTCTGATTCCTTATCAATTCAAATTTGATCTCTATTTAGCAACTTTATTGATAGGGGTTTCATTGAAGTTGATATTCAAAGTACTTAGACCTATTCATTTTTTTCGATGCAATAATCGATTAAAATGTATAAAAATTTCAAAAGTATCCGGAAATTTAGTTCGATATTACGACGTACATAATGTTTTATAGAATCAATTTGTGTTGATCTCAATCTTAATGATATGGTAATATATTCCCCTTTTGATCATTTTAGATGTGTTTTCTTCGGTACAAGTATGTAAAGTAACACATTCTTGGGTAAATATGACGTCATTTCATTTTTCTTTACATGTGCGTATGTATAAGAGTCAATAAATTAGACTCTACTTTTTTTAAATTGTAAGAAAACAGGATAGTAAATTTTTCTGTTAGTTAATTCTTAAAATATTGCTATCAAAGTAGGTAAGTGTAATGTACTCATTTAGGCTAAAACAAAGGGGAAAAAAAAAAGAAAGAAAGAAAATATCTTAAACTGATTCATACCGAGACCTGCATATTTTTCTTTTTTTTTTGTATGAATTGTTCATAATAAGAATTTCGTAATCAATTTGATTAGTGAAAAAATGAGTAATTTTAATAGAAATATTGGGTCTGATTACCCCACAGAAGTTTTTAGGGGGTAAAAATTACCTCATCTTTTACACAAAAAATTGAAAAGAAATTGGTGCAAAACTGTTGACAGGAATTTTTGTCGATTTTTAAATAACAGCCCTGGATTTTTGTACTTGAAAGTTGAGCTTTTCTCAAAATTTTGAACTTGGAAATTTTATCCAGGGGAATTTTTTGTTTTTTCAGTTCATGCCAAAAATAAAATACAAGCAAAATAACTAACTCACTCTCTCTGTATTTTCTTTTCAAAAATAAAAACTCACACAGGGACACATGAAAATCAGTTTCGACTTTATTTGAAAGTCACAATTATTATAAAACATCAATTTAGATGCATTTTGATGGTTTTTGTGATATTATTACAAAGCACTGAATACGTATTTACAAATTCATATTAAAACTCTTTTTCGTTGCAACAACCACATCAAAAAATTCAAAGCTAAATATAATTCAGTTTTCCTTCAAACGCTCGAGAAAAATAATTTTAAAAAAGTAAAAAAAGATGCAAACTCACTTTTCAATGCCCACGGTTTTCCACGTTTCAATCCAACCATAAATATTCCCATATCGGCGTAACATTTGGGCGATAGTTTATTCAACTCGTAATTATCTTGCCAAATATCGAACAAACGATACAGATCGAATAAATCTAAAACTTGATCCAAGCGGCTGACATTCTGCTGGACGAAAGCTTCGACGGTGGAAATTTTGGGTTCTTGGTCGATTTTAGATCTGGATAATCTCTGAATGACGGTTCTACTATCCGGATCTTCGGTACGTCTTCCAACACGTTGATTTTGTTTAGTGCCCAGCTCCTCGGACGAGGGTAAGACCATTTTGCCATATTTCAAAATTTCCGGCACTATTTTAGGAACCAGGATGCCGGAAATGTTGCCATTTTGATGATTCAGTTCAGAATCTTCGAATACTTCTTCATCTTCTCCTTGTTTGGTTTTCTCATCGGTGTCGTATATTTTGATATCTTCGGCTAGCGAAGACGAATCGGTAACTTTATCGAGATTCTCGTTTTTGGTAACATTTTTGAGTTTTTCTTCGCTTTCGAAGCTTTGGTCGAATTTTCGAATACCTTCGATATTTTCATTGGTGTAAGGTTTGGTCTCGTCTAAGGTAACATCGTGATCGTTTGCTTCGTAATCCTCGTAACTTTCTTTGGATTTATTATCGGAGACATTTTTGGCCGGAGTGGAATTTGTTGGCGAGTCGGCCGACACTAAACATAGACAAAAACCCAAACATAAAAAATTCGAAAAATACGTTTATTTGAAAAAATTAATCCTCGACATGATCTAATCAATCGAATCGGTATAAATGACGATTATCACCTCCGAATCATAACAATTTCATTTTACGTAATGCTAGGCGCGAACGAAACTAAACCGTCTAGACGACTCAAATTCTCACCGAAGTGTTATCCGCCGCAGCCGAAAAGAGTGGGATTAGCAACCACCGGACATTTCACGGGGAGAGGTATTATATCAACGTTAAGGTCACCAACCATGATCGAGCAGAAGATTGGAAAACTGAAAACCAACCTGTTGAACGGAGTATAGGTTTCTTTAACGTGAATACCACCGTCAGCATCACTTTCACCGCGTTAAATAAATATTTTTTCGATTTTGAGCATCTACAAAAAATCGCGCAGAAGGAAATACGATGGAATGTGAGGAAATATACGAGTCGAATGGAGAAATCAATTTTTCATGTTAAAATGGAATAATTACTCAAAAAAACTGAAAAAGAAAGTATTTTTTGATGCGGTGACCTTTAGACGCTTTTTCTTCGTACGTCTTCAGTTGGAAATTTTGAAATTTTGTTTTTAACAAATAATTTTATCTCTGCAAGGGGTTTTTTAATCTTTCAAAAAATTTCATCAGGTAAATAAGTAGGGCAGGTGCCGAGTTTTTCTTCCATGAGATAGGTCAATTTTTTTTTAGCAATTTTTCATTAAGGTTTACTTGAGAATGAGAATAAATAAAATGAAAATTTGATAAAAATGCAAATACCTACTCGTAAAATAAAAAACGTAAGATTTGTTCAAAATATTGCTAAATTATTCTGAAAATTAGGACGAAGGCCTAAGAATGGTGAATCGACCCTTGGCTGGAATTTTCGACCTATCTAACAGAATTTGGCCTCTGTGGTCTAAAAACTTGCTAAAAAAATGTTGGCTCCCTACCTCACCCAGGCAGGGATGTTGTGCCATGCCAACAGTCATCTCTGGAAATTTATTCAACTTTTTTCGAATCTTTCTTCGTACTAAAATCTGAGTTTTAAAATTTCAAAACGTAATTCATTTGTTTCAGACCTGAAAAAAATATATATATTTGTTGTGCAGTATACCCATACGTATATGTACATCATTTTTTTTCTGAATTTTTTATATGGTGGAAGACCTTCAATAATGCGAAAAACTGATTTTTTCCACCATTTTTCACCCTTCAAAAGGTCATTTTTGATTGAAATTTTTTTTTTGCAAATTTATCATCAAGGGCATCTAAAAACATCATGAACCTAAATTTGGGCCAAATTCTTTAATTTTTTCAATTTTTCCCATTTTTTAAAAATACTGCAATGACGCTATTTTGGGAACTCACAACTTCCTTCCAGATGACCTAGGAGCCTAAAATTCATGTCTGAGCATGTTTCAATTCGATATTTGTATCAATTGCAATTTCAGAAAATTCAAAAACTTTTCATTTTTTTTTCATCTTGTCTTATGCACAATTTTTTGAAGTCAAAAATATTTAATTTGTAAGAATTGGTAAAAAAAATTAAAAACCCTTGATTTTGCTGAAATTGCAGTATACGA
>FIZU01040267.1:0-12412 GCA_900064475.1 Pseudococcus longispinus | reverse complement strand
TAAAAATGGACACTTTTTTAGGATTGACCCCAGCCATTAGACATATCCATGTCAAAATGGAGAAACCTATGAAAAATTGAATATTTCCGAATTCAAAATGTAACCATCTTATCAGTACACAAATAGATTAAATTTTTGGCTCCTTAAAATGAGATGTTAGAAAGCTTCAAGTTGTCCCAAATTTTCAAAAAATCGAAATAATCTTCAAAAATTGAAAAATTCTGAAATGTATTTCAATTAATCTTTTTTAGCATACTATACAGGGTGTTCTAGGGAATCGTCTGCCATGAGCGAGATTTGAATACTACAAGGTACCACTAAAAAATAATTTCAGATGAACATGTTGCCTATCTCAATTATTTAAGGGGGAAATTTATTTTCGAAAAAAATCGAATTAAAATCATTTTTCAATCATGGGAATGGGTAATATTTTGAAAATTGAACAAATTTTTTAGTATGATTTTTTACCTAACTTCAAAATTGAAGAGGTTATAAAAGTAATTTGAAATAAAAAAAACTTTAAAAAATTCAATCGCGAAAATGATGAACAATTCTTGTTATGTTCATTTTTTGCATAAAATCAAAATTGAAAGTGGAAAATTTTATAAAAATTTCTAAATTTATTAAAATGGGTTAAAATTTTGCTAAAAATTCAATAATCACAACCAAAATTTTTTTTGAGCTTTTTTTGAAAATTTGGAGTCCTGAAATGAGTCAATTTTTGGATATTAATGAAAAATTACCGTGTAACCTATTAAAATGGGTTAAAATTTCACCAAAAATTCAAAAATTACGACCAAAATTTTTTTTGAGCTGTTTTTGAAAATTTGAAGCCCTAAAATGAGTTAATTTTTAGGTATTAATGCAAAATTACCGTGCGACCTATTAAAATGGGTTGAAATTTTGCCAAAAACTCAAAATTTTTACTTTTTGTACAAGGCAAATTTCAGAAATTTTTTACTTTTTGACTTTAAAAAAAATTATACTGTTTCGCAGTTTGACTTGTACATATTTCATCAGGCTTGATAACATTTTTTATCTGATTTTTCAATATTTTGTTAGACTTTTGTAAAGTTGTGTACATTTTTTTAAAAAATGAACAAAACATTGTTATACATAATGATTTTTTGTACTTGGGGAAAAAATTGAAAAAATCGATTGTTCGAACTTCAAATTTTTTTAGAGATTGTGTGTATGTCTTTTGGCTGGAGATTATTCTGATAACTGGACGTCGCAAAAACCCTTTGAAAAATTCAGTCATGAATTTGGGTTAGTCAAAAATTTAAAAATTGATTTTTTGATTGAACGGGGTTCCATAAATTTGAGGTATATCACGTGATAACTGCTCAAAACTATTTAAAAACTGAATGGCCATGGCTACAAATTTTTTTTTAATTCTTGAAAAAAAAATTTGGTTGTGATTTTTGAATTTTTGACGAAATTTTAACCCATTTTAATATGTTGCGCGGTAATTTTTCATTAATATCCAAAAATTGGCTCATTTTATAGCTTCAAATTTTTGAAAAATGCTCAAAAAAATTTTGGTTGTGATTTTTGAATTTTTGGCGAAATTTTAACCCATTTTAATAAGTCGCACAGTAATTTTTCGATGATTTCGAAAAATCGATTCGATTCAGATCACGTTTTTGACCCTTCTTGTATTTTCTATTGGAGTGAAGGTGTTGAAAATGTTTCAAAATCATTTCAGACTATAATTGAAAAGTTACGTATTACGACAATATGTCAAAATTCTTAGAATTTTTGTAAGGTGAACGGGAAGACAAATGAGTGGACATCTTCTGCAGTATAACCAGCCATATTTCAATCCTTCAATGTTCCTTGGTTATTTGATTGAAACATTTAGTGCTGAAAGTTAGGTACATCAAACGAAAAATTAGCTTTCCAAATAAAACATGGAATCATCTGCTTTTATTGACTAGAATTTAAACCCATTAAAATTACATAATCATTTCACCAATGTTCTATTATTTAATAGGAACTTCTTATAATTTTTATATCCGCAGCAATGGATAAGAAATATCTGAAAACTTCCTCATGGTATTGATTTAGTTTTAATTAGCTGTTCGAAAAAATAAGAAGATTGTTTTCGGGTTCTTTCTCTGTTTGTGGAATTGTAATCGACATAAACAATACCATATCTTGGGCTGAACAGATGGAAAAAAAATCAAAAATTTTCCAATACCTGAAAGTCAAAATAGTACAATTTTTTCCTAAACAAATACAAATTTACGTACTCGTATCCTCTAAACCATTCGAAATTATCCAAAAGAGACCATGCAGTGTAGCCGATTATTTTGCAGCCATCATTGTTATACGCCTCGAGAAGCTGGGTGAGGTAGTTCTACATTGGAACGAAATTCAATAATATTGTATGGAATTATTCGCGTTATCTTTGTTCAGGTTAAACTCGAAAATTTATGTTTACCTGAAAGTATTCTATGCGAGATGTGTCATTCAATTCGCCAGCATCTTCGTGACCGTTTTCTGTGATGAAAATTTTCGGATTGTTGTATTCTTTCGAGATTATATTTAAAGTTGTTGTGAATCCTATCTGTGGAGAAAGTTGATTGTCAAAAGGTAGAATTTTTCTTCAAAAGTGATAAGTTTCGATATGAGTTTTGAAAATTTTCATGTCTTGTCTGATTTTTACCTTTCTTTCGGGATCTTGGGTGGAAATGGGTTCCCTATGCACGTTCATATCTTTGTAATAAGGCGATGTAGTAGTTAGAGTATTGTTTTGGGAAACTGAAGTACAGAAATAGCTTGAATAGTGATTGAGGCTAAAAAAATCGTTTGTGCCTGTAAATAGTATAGAAGCAGGGGTGTTACGTTGGTTGTATGTATGTACTATGTAGTATGAGGAATTAATGTACGAGTATTTACAGCTTGTAGTCTACACTTACCTTTCAAACATGATATTTCTTCCTGTGTAAATACAGGCAGTCTGGATTGGGGTAAACCTTCTTTCTTGCTATTGTTGCCCACAATTTCTCGTACAAGGTTTGGGTAATCTCCTTCAGTAGAATAAATAGGGTGAGCGAAAATTCCCAACTGATAGTGATTTTTTTGATTAATAACATGTGAGTTTTGGCTATTATGTAAGATAGGTATTGGTACTTCTTTGAGTATTTTTCAATTCACCAACCGAGAATTGATGGTATCTTTCTGTTGCGTCAATATCTTCTTGTGAGTTTGTTTTTGGAAAACAGTTATCGTAATTCAATGAGATGCTGATTTTTCCTGTAATTAATATGAATGGGCCATTAGTGGATTATTATAGAACATACAGGGTGTTCTGATAGTAGTGCACCGCCTTCAAACCAGAGATGAAGCTACCCAAACAACATAAAAGGGGCAAAGTTATGCATTAGTCCTGGTAGACGTTTCAAAACGTCGTAACTTCGTTAATAATATAAATAGGCAAATTTCTTCTGAAACTTTTTTGTAGAACTTTTCAAGATCTACAAAATGAGTTATATTCATGTTTTGCCTAACTCTAAAATTGAAGGAGTTACAATGATTTGAAAATTTATAGGCTTCATAACTCTTTGAATTTTCAAGTTATGCAAAATTTTGCAAGAGTCAGTTTTTGTAGAGCTTGAAAAGCTCTACAAAATGAGCTAATAATTTTTAGCCTAACTCTGAAATTGAAGGAGCTACAACCAATGAAAAGATGAAAAGTGGGATTATTTGCTTGAAATGGATATTTTTTTGAAAAATGTTCAAAGTGGTCTATCATGTTTTCAATTTTGAAGTTGAGCGAAAAATTATTAGCTCACTTTGTAGGGCTCAAAAAGCTCAACAAAAAATGACTTATGAAATTTTTTTATAATTTGGAATTATTTGATGCATAACTTACCCTTTTGTTGATCTTTATATTCTGTCTCGTATAATCTGTAAATACGCATGTGTGCCAATAGAAGTTTATGAGTCATTATGTAATCAGATGAATCTTCTGAGTCCAATGAAGGTGCATCGGTATCGTTATTGAAATCACCTAGATATATATTAAATGATTATTACCGATGTATTATTGTCGACGATTTTGAGTGTATAATTAGAACATTTAATTAAACAGTAGTGTAATATCTAATACGTAGGTAGCTAGATAGGTACTTACTTTGGGAAAACCTAACCACGAAATATGGTTCGTTTATTGTTATCCACCATTTGACCTACATATAAATTTGAAACGTAAATGAATTAATTGTTCATATACCTGTGCACTTATGTTACGCTCGTATGTGTTATTATGAATTCTACGAAGTTTTTATTACTCGATCGCCATAGTTGGAGAATAAAAGATTGGCGTAGTTCACCATATGATCAACAATGGACGAATTGAGCCAACCTCCGGCATCTTGTAATTTCTGAGGCAAATCCCAATGGTACATAGTGACCTGTGGTTTAGGAGATTAATTAAATTCTTGAAAATTTCTTCCAGTCTTAGTTGAAACATATTTTTTTACCATTGGTTGGATGTTTTTTTCGAGCAAATCGTCAATGACATTCTGATAATGTTGAATTCCTAGTTTATTAATTTCACTGAGATCCCCATTCGGTAGAATACGAGCCCAACTGATTGAAAATCTGTACATATTGAACTGTGCCAAAGAGAAATGATCGATAGAATTATGTAATATAAGATATGAATGATGATGATACACTTACTCCGATTTCTTTCAAAATATCGGAATCGTTTTTGTAGAAATAGTATGATTTATCAGCATCATCGCCATTTTGTCCATGGTCTATTTTATCTGGATGCGTGTGAGTTAATCGATCCCAAATGTTTTCTCCTTTTCCTAAAAATATTGACCAAATTTTGTACGGTGTGATCATTTTAAAAAATTAAACGAGTTGGAAAATTACCGTCTACATTCCAAGCTCCTTCGATTTGGTAACTTGACGTGGAAGCTGCAAAAATAAAATTATCGGGAAATTGTAAATCTAGCGTTGAAACTGGGCTGAAAACGTTCCAAAGTAAGCACGAAATTATAAAAAAATTGCCACACATTGGGGTTTCATTTATTACACGTGTCATCACGTACTACCACGAACGAATGGCTTGAAAATGTTTTTTTTGAAACGAGAAATGTATAGCAAGAGATAGCGATAGTGAGTTTGATACCTTCAAACTTATTTCATACGTACACGGTTTAGCACTTCCTGATATTTTTCGTGTCTGCGTATTATTTTCCTTCGTTTTCAAATTCCGTTGTATAAGCTACGAGTGTTTTAATCGAGCTAAAATTCAAGCTTGGTCGAATTTTTAGTTGAGCCATGTTCATTTGAGGTAGGATTGGATTTTCAAAATTGGAATATTCAAATTTTTTCACCTAGAGCTTGTCTTCTATTAATGCTGCTGACATTGACTGAGGATAATCCGTTGATCTAAAGGGTGTGAATTTTTATGGAACTGACGACCAATGGTGTAGTATGTGAACTCCCCCTTCCTCGAAGGTTTTGATGTTATACCGAATGCAATTGATTTTTGAATGTTTTCGTCAAGAAATTTTGGCTAAAACACATCATGTAACATGCGTTGAGGAACGAGGGTCGTTCGTCAGGAATGATGACGAATGTTCCCATTTTTGCCTCGTAATTCAATTTGATATTCTGTTACAGGAAATAGGTGATAGAAATTCCGAATATTTTCCGATGTACGCATATAGCAGAAAGAACCTTCTTTTCTTTATACCCTCGGCCACACCTGCCTGCGATGCCTTTGGAAAAATAAATAAATTTTCGCGTTTTCAGCTGGCTTCAGTGCCGTGGAATGTTCCAAGTATACGATCGATGCTGCGATAAGTTGCGGAATGAGTAAAAGTTCGAAACAAAATGCACTAAATTGTGGTAACCGTGAAACCATCAACATCGAGCTTAACGAGTATGATTGAAAATAAAGTACTGCGTTGGCCAAAGTGTAAGAATAATACTGTCATAAATTATCTCGCTCAGTTTCAACCTCCATGAAAGATTGGATTCAGGGCTTGGAAGTTAGCCGGAAGCTGAAAAAAAGCCAGTTATTCCAAAAAACCAAACGGAAGATAAAAGCCGAAGCCGGAAGCCAATAAAAATTGGCTTCTTTTTAGCTTCTTTGAATTTTTAAACTTTGGTGTATAAAAGTTCAAAAATTCAAAGAAGCTAAAAAGAAGCCGATTTTTACTGGCTTCCGGCTTCAGCTTCCGGCTTCTGGCTTTTAGCTTCCGTTTGGTTTTTGGAATGACTGGCTCTATTCCGGCTTCCGGTTTCCGGCTAACTTCCAAGCCCTGTATTACTACCGTGAAATGGATTAAAAATAGCTAGCGAATAGAAAAACTCATTCCAAAATTGAAAATATGTAATAAGAAAATTCTGAAAATTTGGAAAGAAGCCGAAAAAAAGCTGTGGAAGCTAAAAGCCAAGAAGCCGGAAGCCGCACTTCCAACTTTGGAAGTCGGAAGCTGGAAGCCAAATCGTTCGGCTTCCAAGCCCTGGTTACATCGTTTGTCCGAATAGCGTTGTCAATTTCACCCAAAGTGACACCAAATATCCGGCAGCGAATGAAAAAAGGAATTTTGAAAGGAGCTTTCAATTGAGTGATAGCCCCTGGAAAGGCAATTATATTTTCAAGGTTAAAATGTCCAAAGTTTTTAATAGGGATCCTTTTTGCTACTTTCCTGAAAATATTAATGCCATGCCATGTGAAAAGTCATTGAGCTGGTGAAATTGGCTGAGGATAACCAATTAATTAAAAGCAGGAGTTACCAAATCACAAAATTTTTTATTCGGATTGCGGATCACTCTGAAAAAATATCGAATTTTTTGAAAAGTTGAATCATGTTCCAGGTAAAAAAATAATGGTAACGTTGACTTTCTATAGAAAAACTTGAACGGAGGCCAAGAGTATAAAGATTATCGAAAAATCCTACTCCCCGAACTAGATTTTTTAAAATTTATGGCAACAGGAAAATGAACTTTCAAAACAAAAGATTGAATTGAGGATTGTTACTTTTTTTGAGAATTTTCCAATAAGAGGGAGAGAGGTACTTTCTTGGAATTTTTTTGAATTCCTTACTCTAAAATTGGAGTTTTTTTGTTGTATTAGTTCGAGTAATTTCATTGATCAACAAAGATTTAAATTTGTAGACGAAAAGCAATAACTGAAAAATATTCATCAAGATATCAAAAAAATGTATTGACTTGACGTAATAAAAAAAATTATCTTTCTTAACAGGGTTCTTAGGGTATAATTTTAGTTTTAATGAGTTCTTGAAAAAAATACGAAGATTGTTTTCGGATTCTTTGTCTGTTTGTGGAATTGTAATCAACGCTAATTATTCCGAATTTTGGTCTAAACAATGAAAAAATAAATTGGAAAATTTTACATCCTGTAGAGAGATAGGTATGTTTGATTATAAATTCGGAATTCACATACATGTATCCAGAAATCCATTCGAAACTATCCAAAAGAGACCATACCGTGTATCCAATTATATTGCACTTTTCGTAGTAATATGCCTCGAGAAGTTCGTTCAGGTAATTCTGAAAATTGCAAAATAATCGAATGCTTTTAATAGCGACCAGAATTACGTTTGAAGCCGAACTGAAAAATGGAGATTCATTCTCACTCGATGATATTCTATTCGTGATGTATCATTCATTTCTCCATTGCCTTCGTAACCGTTTTCTGTGACGAAAATTTCTGGAAAGTTGTAATCTGTCGAAATTCTACTTAAAACCCATCTGAATCCTTTTGGATTTATCTGCGAAGTTCGTTGAAACCGGTAAAATTATGTAAGAGTATTTTTTATCTACTATTTCGGTTTTACCTCCAATTCGGGTAATTGAGTAATTGGCAATGAAAGATTTTCTACCGTGTGGGCGTTTATATCTTCGCAAAAAGGCAATGACGTATTCTGAGGTTCGTTTTCGGAAACCGAACTGCACAACAAAGTTGAGTAATGGTTGAAGCTGAAATAATCGAAAGTGCCTGTATGGCGAATATTTTTTGTAATTCAATCAATGTATTGAGCCAGTTATTATTACGAGTCTACGTAGTAGGTAGTAGATACCTACCTTTCAGAGATGTTATTTCCTCTTGAGTAAATACAGGAAGTCTAGATTGTGTCAAGCCTTCTTCCTTGCTGTTGTTATATACGATTTCTCGTACCAGTTTTGGGTAGTTTCCTTCAGTAGAGTAAATAGGGTGGGCGAAAATTCCCAGCTGATGGTGAAATTTACATTAATAAAATTTATTCAAATAGTGATCGAAATTTTTTTAAAAAATGATATTTTTCAAATTTACCTACCGAGAATTCGTAATGTCTCTCTGCTGCTTCTATATCTTGCTGTGATCCAGTCATTGGAAAACAGGTGTCATAGTTTAATGTAATACTGAGTTTTCCTGAAATTAATTGTGAAATAATTTTTGGTATTTTTTTGAGTTTGAATGGTTCGTCGTTTATTATTCATTTTTAAAAAATTCATGAAAGAGGTGTAACTTTTAGAGACGAACAAAAAAAGTTATATGAAAAGTTTGTTCATTTTTGAAAATGAAGGCTCTTCAAAGCTTTGAAAACTAGTAATTTCGAAGTTAAGGCTCTACCTTAATTTTCATAGATAGGCAAATTTTGCACACCTATTTTTGTTCGTCTCAAAAAGTTACACCCGTTTCGTGTATTGTTTTGACGGAAGTTTGATATTTTTGTCACCCCGGGGCATTGTAATAAATTGAGGTAGGCAATACTTTTTACAGGAATTTCTTGTTTCTGTAACTCCTTCAATTTTAAAGATAGGTATCCCACTGTTATCAAAACTTGCTTTGCTTTTTCGAAGTGCTATCCGTTATCGGCGTCAGAAAAATTTTTCAACGCAGGGTTGCCAACCGATTTTGTATTCTAGTTTCAAAGCGTTTTAGCTCCTTCATTTTCCAACTAAGGCACCACGTGTTCTTAAATTTTTCTGTTTGTCGTATTCGGTTATACCCTAATTTAAAAGTTTGTCGACCACTCACCAGACACTCTGTAGACCTAGTTAACCACCATCAAATGTTTTCCTAGCTGTATGTCTAATAGATTACTTTTAAAGACAAAATAATTTGTTACCTGATACGATTTTTTTTTGCCTGTCAAGACGTTTAGGATAGAATTACGATATGGAAACGTGATTGTGTACACCAATAAAAAATTTCCTCGAAAACTGTTTTTAAAAAGTTATTAAAACTTTCAAAGTGTAAAATATTATCAAATTGTATTTTTCTTCAGCCACATATTCTTTCAAAAATGAGAAAATTTTACTCATTGTAATGAGACGATGATTTTCAAATCATGTAGAAAACATGATTGTATAATTTATTCAATTAGTTTTTGAATACAAACAGATCATTTTGTTCAATTTGGCTACATTTGGATCCTGGGTCTTCGAAGTTTGCTCAATTTTTTTACGAGTTTTTTCCCTTCCAAAAGTTAGATCACAAGCCCTCCCCCTACAGGTTGAGTTGAGCTTTGTTGTTCTGAACATTTTTTCAAGAGCATTCAAAATTGAAAGGATACACTTTAAAAATTGACAAAAATTAATGATGATCGGAGATATTTTTAAATAATAATTTTTGTTATGGTATTTTTGGCTTGGGGGATGCACTGCGACGAAAATTTTAAAAATCCTGGAAAAATACACGTTGCATTTCATTTGTTACATTTTTGATAGCGCTGAGTTCAAATTTCGACTTTCTTTTTCAATAGGATCTTTAGCAAGCTCCCCACAATAACCCTTAGTTCATTGTGTACACTTCAGAAATAAAATTCTACTCATTATTTATGAACATTTAAATAATATCTGATTCGACTCACCATTTTGTTCCGTATTATATTTTTTTTCGTACAGCCTATAAATGCGCATATGTGCCAGTAGAATATTATGCGTAACTATGTAATCGGAAGGAGTACCTAAGCCTAATGAAGGTGCATTGGTATTACTATGAGAATAACCCTTAACTACGTAGTACGGTTCATTTATCGTTGACCACCATTTCACCTGTATACCAATTAAACAAAACAGGTGTTAAAAATATCACAGCAAATTCTACACCAGCATATTTATATTTTTACGAATGTCTTTACCCGATCTCCATAATTTGAGAATAAAATATCGGCGTAGTTCTCCATGTGATCAGCAATGGAGGAATTGAGCCAACCTCCGAAATCTTGTAATTTCTGAGGCAAATCCCAATGGTACATGGTGACCTGTGATTTGGAATTTTATTCGGCTCGGGAATTAATTAAATTCTTGACAATTTCTCCCAGTCTTAATTGAAACATATTTTTTTACCATTGGTTGGATGTTTTTTTCGAGCAAATCGTCAATGATATCGTGATAATGTTGAATTCCTAGTTGATTAATTTCACTGAGATCTCCATTAGGTAGAATACGAGTCCAGCTGATGGAAAATCTGTACATATCGAACTGTGCCATAAAGAAATGGCCGATAGAATTGTGCAATATGAGTCATAAATATCTACTAATCACTTACTCCGATATCTTTCAAAAGTTGGGAATCGTTTTTGTAGAAATAGTATGATTTGGTAGCATCGTCGCCATTTGTTCCATCTTTTATGGCATTCGGTGTAGTGTGAGCTAACCGATCCCAAATATTTTCTCCTTTTTCTAGTAAAAAAAGAGGGAAAGATAACGAATGATGTACTTGCTAATTGATCGTTGTGACTTCTGAATCTTTACCATCGACGTTCCACGCTCCTTCGATTTGATAACTCGAACTAGCGGCTCCAAAAATGAAATTCTCGGGAAATTGCAAACCTTTTGTTGAAACTATTGCGAAATAGTTCCACAAAAAGCATAAAATCGAAAAGAAATATTTTTTATACATGATACAGTAAGTATGTAGTTTACGTTGTCAAACGAACAATCGACTGCTTTGAAAATGTTGGTAAATTTTCTATTTATACTTTATTATTTTAGTGGTGAGGTTTTTCTCTGGCAATAAAAAAAACAAATTAGCGATAGGACGCTCGAAGATACAAATATACGAACGTGTTTTTGAAACTACGCATATTTTATTTTTTCGTTCGGGCTGTTTAGATTAGGTACATAGTTCCATATCAGCGAGTGCAGCAAATGTTGAGTAGCATGATAACTCACGTTTAATACTGAATTTTCGAGATTGAATCAATCAAGTGGGTACTCCGTACTCACAGTACTTACGACCTACGTGCCTTCTGCCTTGTGAGACCCTTGAGGAATAATAAGATTTTTCGAATCAAAATGTCTTACACATCTTTATGAGTAGAGTGAAGACTCTGGTTGTCTGCTGAAAATTAAAAATCAAAAAGTATTACTTTTTGACTAAATTTTCATTTTAGTATGACTTTTTTTTGGAGTGAGTGAAGGCAGTTTTTTATGAAAACAAATTTTTTTGCTGTCGATTAAAAACCACAAGATTTTTAACATTTATCATTCAAACACTTTTCAACGCAGGCCTTAGATGTGTTTTTAAGGTTTTTCAACTTCTCAGCCCCTTCCCACCCATAACCCCCTTTCACCTCGCAAAACTCGGTTTTTGAGAAATTTTTTCCTGTTTTCAATGTTGTGTAATCTTTACAGCTTTCACAGATTGGCCTAGGAGAACGTCTTTTGCATATGATTTTTTTTTCAAAATTCACCATTTTGGATTTTTGTTGTGAATTTTAGATTTAAAATCCAACTGTGGAAAGGGTTTTGGATTTTGAATAAAATTTTTTTGGATTTTGATGTCTGATTTCAGGTTAAAAAATTTGCTTATTTTGAATTTCTACTTCTTTGCATTCTGTTATGGTATAATCTTAGTTTTAAGGAGTTCTTGAAAAAAATACGAAGATTGTCTTCGGGTTCTATCCCTGTTTGTAGAATTGAAATCAACTTTAACAATTCCGTATTTTGATCTAAGCAAGGAAAAAAAATTAAAAAATTTGTATGTTCTGTAAATAAATATTTTTGATATAGGATTTTAAATTTATATAGGTACATACGTGTAACCCAAATTCCATTGGAAATTATCCAGAAGAGACCATACCGTGTATCCAATTACATTGCACTTTTCGTAGTAATATGCCTCTAGAAGTTCGTTGAAGTAATTCTACATAAGTATTTCAAAAATAATTAATCGAACGTTTTCAAGTGACCTGAATTACGTTTAAAATTGAACTGAAAAATAAAAAAGAGCATAGTCGGGTAAAAATGGTGAATCGGCCCTTGGCTGGGATTTTCCAACTTTCTAGAGATAGTTGCCCCTGATGGTCTAAAAACTCGCAGATAAAAATTTTGGCCCCCTACTTCACCCCTAACTCCTCATATCGCACGAAATGCCAATTTTCCTTATAAATTTCTGTATTCTGAAATTCCCAACCGAATTTTT
>FIZU01040266.1:0-16477 GCA_900064475.1 Pseudococcus longispinus | reverse complement strand
CAGTTCTGGTTTCAGTTTCAGTTTTTCCATTTCAGTTTCAGTTTTCAATCAGTTTCAGTTTTGATTCAGTTTCAGTTTTCCCAGCTCTGTCGAGCACGAGCATTTTCGAGAATATTCTTTGGAAGAAAATATCGAGAATAGAATATTCTCCTTTTATTTTCTTTCGCTTTCAAATGATTTTTACAGGATTTTTGACAGTTTCCAAAATAATCTTCGTAAATCCTTAAATTTTTAAGTTATATAAAATTTTATAACAGTCATTTTTTGTTGAGTTGTTTGAGCTCTACAAAATGAGCTAATAATTTTTAGTATAACTCTAAAATTGAAGGAGCTACAACTATTAAAAAGATAAAAATGACATTTTCTAAAAATTCAATTTATTCTTTTCAAACATTTTTCAAAATGGTCTCTCGTATTTTCAATTTTGGAGTTGAGCGAAAAATCATTATAGTCCGTGCAATTTATCTTGAGCTCTCACTAATACAAAGAAAAGTGTACACAGAGTACCATTAACCAATCAGATGGCTAGAAATGCACTCGTTGTTGCCACAAGTTACAAAAATTGAAAAATAGTGATGCTATTTTCCAAAAGTAATCCAATTTTATACTGAAGAAAAAAGTGGCCATTCATTTGTCAATAAAAATTATCATTATTTGGCAACGTTGACTTTTTGTTTACAAAATTCAGGGCTCAAAATAAATTGCACGGACTATAGCTCATTTTGTAGAACTAAGAAAGCTCAACAAAAAATGACTTACAAAATTTTGTATAACTTGGAAATTGAAGGAGTAATGACTAATGAAGCATACAAATTTTCACATCATTGTAGCTACTTCAATTTTAGTGTTAGGCAAAACATGAATATAATTCAATTTGTAAAGCTTGAAAAATTCTACATGATAATTAAAAAAATTGCCTATCTTTCTTATCAGCGGAGTTACGACGTTTTGAAACATCAACCAGGACTATTGCGTAACTTTGCTCCTTCAAAGCTTGGTGTCGGCATACATGCATACACTTATGTAGTTTGAGTAGCTGCATCTCTGGTTTGAAGGCGGTGCACTGCTACCAGAACACCCTGTAGGTAATGAATTATGATGTATATGCGGATCTTATGACATTTCCCAATACTATTTTTACTTCACGAAACCAAAAATTTGTCAAACAGCGAAATTCATTGCAAAATAGGCAGTAAAGTTGATAAGTTATCACTTCAGACAGTAGATTTCCTGATCCTGTATTGATTAAAAAACTGCAATGGTCAAGAATCTGAATTTTTTATTTCAATTTTTGAGATTTATGGGGGGTTGTAAAAAACGAAAATTTGATTTATTACACACCAGGCCAGGGCCATATTTTGAGAATAATTAACATGCACTGTAAAAAATTATCAATTCTGAAAACGATTCCATCAGCTTATTTCATGCTCCCGCGCAATTTAATTTTTCGACTGTGGCCGTTTTTTTGAAAACCCATTCAACTGGTGATTACTAAGATTTGAAAGTTGAATGATCATTTTTTTAATTGAATTACGCGAATAATTTGCAAACAAAGAATGCATTTCCTAAATAATTCCAAACAATTTTATAAATCAGAACCAAAACCTCACATCCTGAATTTTTTCCGTTGAAAAAAATTGGTTTATCAATTCATTTCACTGCATTTTCCGCACTAAAAAGGTACGAAGGTAAGTAGGTAAGTAGGTAGTAAAATCTATTTTAAAAATATATGCAAATAAAGTTTGGGAACAGCGTGCTTTTGCATCGCGTCAAAAAAAAACTCATCTCTTTATCAACAAAAAACATTCTTACGTTAGCGTTTTTTTATTCGTTGGCACGCTACACGTACAAAAATAAGCCATTGGATTAAAGAATTGAGTATATTTTTTTGCATTCGTATAGTGAATTTAATAGAAAACAAAAGATATACCATGCATAAGTTACCTAGTCCGGTGTAACTGTAAGCCAAAAGATTTCACAATGGAAATTATTTTTCTCTGGTAAAATATATCATCTAGTTATTTCTGAGGGAAATTTTCGTCAAAGGTCACCGTGTGATTTATCCTTTTATTCTGCGAATTCGCATGCAGAAATAATTGTAATTAAAGAGGTAATGTTTTGCTACGAATTCAATGTACCATGCACGAGATACCTATAAACTTAATTGGTGACATTTTTGTAGCCTATTAGTCTCTCTTTGTAAGATGATATTTTCTCTGAAGTTTAACAACGCGAAAGAATGTTTTTCTGGACTGCTGTTACATTCCCAAAACTTTGTATTTTTTCTTTCTCCCCTCCCGAATACTTCATCTGTGCTAAATTCAGGTATAATTATCCTCTCATTAAGACTATTTCGTGGTGCTTTACGATGCAATTTTTTTCTAACTTGTAAAAAAATTTTTCAACTTGATGTGCCCATATTTTCAACCAATTCGTATTCATCGTCGTTTCACTTTGAAATTTTAAAACTGTCACCCAGCGTAGTTTCTAGTTACACTCTGTAAATATCTAAATATTAAAATTTCAAAGTTTCCAGAAGTATAAAAGTCGTATATTTTCAAAAACCTAGGTAACGTGTTTGTGATGTTGGTATAATATTTTATATTTTACTCCGAAACACCTGATAACAAGACATCGAGACTAAATTATTCATAAATTTTTCTTTTTATAATTTTTTGTAAGCCTTGAAATACCTGTATAAACTTATCGACACATCATTGACACATTTAATCGCCTAATGATAAAGTTTCAGTGTACGCAGGAGGAGAATGAAGAAGATTCGCATATTACAAAGATACTTCCATCAAATAGGTAAGCATTTTGGGTAGGTATAAAACGAGACACCTTGTAGGGTACCTAATACTCACGCATGTTTGCATCCAAGTACAAAGACTTTGAGTGAATTTAAATAGATACGGAAATCACTCTCGAAAGCGGAAGTTCCTGTATCCTTAGTTTACCTGCCTGATATAGATGCAAAATGTATTACATATTGGAATGTTACTCGAGTACGTGAACACATGTAGCATACATGTACCTATTTAGTTACCTAGTATTAGAAAAAAAAAACTTTTGTGCCCTCAAAGGAATGCAAGTAGAATATTATGTGATGTATTACATAATATGAATATGTGTATCCTTTATTTGAACTAACAAAGAAAAACTGAGGCAGATTTATTCACTATATCAGTTGCTGTATCTATCAGTATGCAATAATTCATATTGAAAAAAAGGCCGAACATTTTTTAATATCATTTCGTTGTAGTAAGTACAATATTTTTGTACAATTTTCACAAATCAGTAGATAATAAAAGGTATAGATAGTGCAGGGAAAATTAGTGTTGAGGGAGGTTCTGAGGAAAAGTAAAGTAATTGCATTTTAGTGTATAATATTAAATCTACCTTGGGAAAAATTCGTCATTTTCAAAAATTTATCAACTCTAGCACTTCCTTGTCAATATATTCTTCAATTTTTTCAACTCTTCTCTGCTTACTCCTAACATATATCCGTGAATACAACCCATCATACTTTGCAGTAATGTTGTCAAGTCATTAAAATTTGAAGGTAGAACCAAAGTGAGCTATTAAATTTTTACCAATTTTTTGCAGGTCAATTTTTCATTTTCCAAACAAACAAATATTATTCTTGAAAAATTTCAATTATAAAAAAAAATAATTAAAAATAATAGCTAATTCACGGACGAAAATATGTATTAAGAAAATTCTCGGTTCATTGTCGAAAGTAATCAGAGAATTTAATACGTATTCAATGAGTAAGTAGAAATATACTTGTTGATTTTTCAACTAGATAAAAGATTTCTTTTCAAACACAAATTCTTTTCCCATAGCTAATAAGTGAATTGAGTAAATCATGGCTTCTTGAGGAAATTAAATCGAGAATATTTTCATGCTACGAATTCATCAATATTTAAATAACTAGGTATACTTTTCAAAACAGCAACAAAATTTCATACCGATGAGAAAAAAAATATTCGCTCGAGTCGTCAGTACGTATTGCGTGTATAAAAATCATACATTGTATTCGCAACTTTCTGTTGCATTTTAAACTTGGATTTGCTTTATTCTGAGATTAGACAAAATAAAATGAAAAAGGATTATTGTGGGGTTTTAAATCCCACTCTGGAAGAAAATCCCGAATCGAACCGAGGGTCTAAGAAATAACCCTAATGATAAAATAGTCGTGCACGAAAACTGCTGAGCAAGTATTTACCTATGTAAATAATCCAAATACTTATTTATGAAAATTCACAAGCAACCCCTTGACTTCGGTACAAACAATCAATCTTTTTACCAAAATTGAAAAATTGTTCTCGAATTGACGAAGATGTTCGATAGAAAATTAATATCTACATATGTAAACAAAACATCGGTTGGCTGCATGCGTTACTAGATAAACAGGTGATGATGCTACGACGAAATGAATTTTTGAAAAATGACGAAAGAATCTTAGAAAATTCTGTTGAGCACTCAAATTTGAAAAAAATATTGATGTTTTGATTATTAGATATTTCTTTGATAGCTTCATAACAATTTGAATTATTTCTACTTAAATAATAACTCAAGTAACTAGATGAACCATCAACTCGTGATGATGTTATTCTAACGAAAATGTAACACATGCAAAAAAAAATCGTCTAAAAAATTATCCCTATTATTCAATTTATCAAAAATAAAACATTCTTAATTTTTATTTAATTGAAGAAAAATAAAAACCAGTAAGTGTATAAAAAGCGAAAAAAATTTTAATGTCTACCTGATAAGATTTCAGTTGGAAAATCGTTTAAATGAAAAAATAAATTCTCGAAATGCTTGTCCACGAAACCGGAAAGTTGTACTAATAAATTATATTTTACGGGAATTATCTCGATTTTCGAAAATGATAACCGTGTACCCGAATACAACGACTGTAGCGAATGAAATTCGAATCTGAACTGTAAACTAGGTCCGTTTTAGAATGTAGATATCTATTCGACTTCTGGTGGTACTTTTACAGCCTTCTGTCCCTTAACATCCCTTACGTTACCAACGTCTATCCACCCCCAAGATACTTTAAAACAGGGTTGCGCAAAATCAAAATTATTCGCGGATTAATCTACCGGCATGAAAAATTATATCTACCTTATGGTTTCGTGAAATCAGCTGGCCACGGTTTTACGTAGGTAGGTTGATAGGTGTACGTTCATTTATTTATTTAATTAGCTAGCTACCGGTATAGTTCGGTACCTAGGTACATATTTATTATTAAATTGTAATGTTGGTATATCTTATGTAGGTATAATTATACATATTTATTCATTTATTTATGGCGATTTAATTAAAAGGTTAATCACACCGGGTGAAATGTAAACATTCCAAATATCCAGATTCGAAACAGAGAGAAAAATATACCTATATTTTCATTCGTCATTAGACAATTTTAAAATTACCCTTACCCAAGTATTCGAATCGAAAACCAATTTATAATTCATATTTCACTCTGTTTAATAAGTATACGTCTGTTTTATTCCAAGTTAACAGTATTAATTCAATTGTTCGCGCCCGTCTACCCATGGAAGTTTATATTCCAGATAGGTGCCGACATATTACCTAATACAGATTTGAATTTCAGTCAAAAAGATGAGTTGTTTTTTTCAAAAATAATTCTTGAAAACCTGAAAACCAATTTTATGGTAGATGTTGTTTTGCATTTGCCTTCAAAATCAATCAAGCAACTTCTTTGACATTTCACTGCGTCGATCTGAACAGGGGTTGCCTATGTGTAGGTCTTCAAGGGATAACACACGTTCTATTTTAGGTCAGAAACCGGGTTAATTTAGGAAATACAGTGCTGCCAAGATTTGAAAATTAAATAAATTAAAAATTATAAGTTCAAAAAAGTTGAAATGGCATGAAAGGTAAAAGTTGTAGCGTGCATATTTTGCCAAACTTGATATTTGAAGGAGCCGTGGTTGAAGAAAGAGCTAGAAACAATGTTGACTTTCAAAAATGAAGGCAACTTCATCAATCATATCACTGCCCCTTCGAAATGAAATCAAGTAAGGCAAAATTTGCACATCACAAATTTTACACTTCATACTATGATACTACCTCCTACCAAGTGCACTTATTAGATTGCTTCAATTTTTCTCAATTTCTAATTTTGAATATATTCATTTTCAAATCTTGGCAACACTGTACAGGTGTTCTGGTAGTAGAGCACCGTCTTCAAACCAGAGATGCAGCAACCTAAACTGCATAAGTGTATGCATGTTTGTCACCCCCAGGATTTAAAGGTATAAATTTATGCATTAGTCCTAGCAGATGTTCCAAAACGTCGTAAGTCCGCTTATAATAGAAATAGACATGTTTTTAAAAAACTTTCTTGTAGAACTTTTTCAGCTCTACAAAATGAGTTATATTCATGTTTTGCCTAACTCTAAAATTGAAGAAGGTACAATGATTTGAAAATGTGTAGGCTTCATAACTCCTTTAATTTTCAACTTATGCAAAATTTTGTAAGTCATTTTTTGTTGAGCTTTTTGAGTTCTACAAAATGAGTTGATAATTTTTAGCAGGCCTCTGAAATTGAAGGAGCTACAACTATTGAAAATAGGAAAAGTGGCATAATTTTTTTGGAATGTAATTTTTTCTTTTCAAAATTTTTTCAAAATGGTCTCTTTTGTCTTTAATTTTGGAGCTAGTTAAAAAATTATTAGCTTGTTCTGTAGAACTCAGAAAGCTCAACAAGAACGGACTCTTACAAAATTTTGCATAACTTGGCTGGTTTATTTCGTATAGGTAGGTTCATATGTTAGTTACAATTATTCATCTGTTGGTATAAAATGAAATTTTAGGTACCCGCAGCCTACCTAGGCATTTTTTTAAAGTTTGAGTATCTGGTTGAAAATTTCAGTACTTTATCCTCATTTACTTCAAATGTTGAGAAAAATTAATTTTATGACTGAATCTTAAATTGGAGTATAGACGGTGTTCCGGTAATAGTTCACCGTCTTCAAACTGGCGATGTAGCTACCCAAACAACATAAATGTATGCATGTTTGCCGAACCCAGGATTTGAAGGGGCAAAGCTATATTATTAGTCCTGGTAGATGTTTCAAAATATTGTAACTCCGTTGATAATATAGCTACGCAAATTTGTTAAAAACTTTTCTTGTAGAACTTTTCAAATCTTACAAAATGAGTTATATTCATGTTTTGCCTAACTCTAAAATTGAAGGAGCTCCAATGATTTGAAAATTTGTAGTTTTCGTAACTCCTTTAATTTTCAAATTATACAAAATTTTGTATGAGTCCTTTCTTGCTGAACTTTTTAAATTCTACAGAATGATCTAATCATTTTTTGTCCAACTCCAAAATTAAAGACATAAGAGACCATTTTGAAAAAATTACATTTTAATAAAATTATGTCACTTTTCCTATTTCTGATGGTTGCAGCTCCTTCAATGTTGAAGTTCTGCAAAAAAATATTCACTCATTTTGTAGGACTCATAAAGATCTACAAAAAACAACTCTAACAACTCTTGCAAAGTTTTGCACGACTTGAAAATTAAAGGAGTTAGGAAGCCTGCAAATTTTCAAATCGTTTTACCTCCTTCAATTTTAGAGTTAGGCAAGACACGAATATAACTAATTTTGTAGAGCTTAAAAAGTTCTAGAAAAAAGTTTTTAAAAAAATTCCGGGGTAGGCAAACATGCATACACTTATGTAGTTTGGGTAGCTGCACCTGTAGTTTGAAGGCGATGCATTACTACCGGAACCCTGTATCTTCCAAACTAACCTGTTTTTGCCCTAAAAATTAAAAAATATGGCTCTTTGAGAACCGATGACACACAGGCGAACCCTCGTTCAGATCAGCGACTAGCAATTTAGACGGTTCCCTTATTAATCGATATTCAGATTGTTACGCGGTAGATTTTAATGCATATTGATTTTAATTTTCAATTCATTATAACCTTTGATGTGTTTTCCAATTTCTTATAGATTCACAAACAGCTTTGATACGAAACAAAAAAAAAAGGGCGAAAACTATTTTGTTCAAGTTGAGCGTATAATTGGTTTCATGCTCTCATCGAGGAAAACTTCGAATAAATATTTTTTATACCAAGTAAAGTTGGTAAATTAATTTCGAAGGAGATACGTTGCGTTAGACTCATTTACCTTATGAATAAAAAATATCAAGCTTAGTCTATTAAATTTATTATGTTTGAAAAGATCCTCAATCAATTATAAGCAGAAAACGGTGGCACCTAGCTACCTACCTACCAATATACAAAACCGTGTGCTTTCAAAATTACAAAGTAAAAAAATTACAAAACTGCGACGGTACATTTAGTACTTTCCTACTTAATCTCACCAATGTCACATTACATACTTGTTAACTTTTTCATTTCGTTTGTATCTATTAGATCAATTCACATGTCTACATAAACGCTTTTGATGCAAAAAAAAAATCAACGACAGCGTAAAATTTACCAGGATTATATTCTGAGAACATTAAATGAAAGGCTATAGAAGACAGTAATTTGAACCCAATTCAGATGAGAAGTAAAAAGCATTCCGACATAAAAACATTTTCTCTAAAAGGACATTTCAATGGTTTCGAGGCTGACTAACCGAACAGTGAACACTGAAACAGAGCAGAATAGAGAAGCCGTCACAAATAACCATAGAAATGACCAAGAAAAAAATTTCTTCTTCTTATAGTTTCGTACATAATCTGCGAAATGAAATGACACTCGTAAAATATATTTACGCGTACAAACGAGAAAGAATAAAAAATCAAATTTTTTTGCAAAACGAAACGAAAATCTTTTACAATATCTGATAACAATATTACCATGTTTATTCGTCTGCTGGAAATTTTTTTACTTTTCACATGCACATTTTTTAAAAAAATATCAGGTACTTAGTTATCTATCTCAAAACTCAGATCAATATGGATTTCTACTTGAATTAGGTAGGTACCTTTACAGGTCAAAAATATAAGTAGGTAAGTTCAATTCGTTCTTATTTTTCGATTACCTATATGCTTTATCTGCTCGAAACGAATATTTATGTTTTGCTTAAAGTATTTATTTAGCTTTTCCTTTCTTTTTTTTTTTTTTGTTACTAGCATACCGAAGTCATCGGAAGAATTTTTAAATATGTATAATACGCCGGATAAAATGTTTTGTCAAGGTGCCTAGGTGTTTCAAAGCAAGAGCAAAATCTACATGAAATTGCCTCAAGACACTCGGAGAGGACTTGAAGGGTGGAATGAAACAATATAACAAAAGGAGAGTACCGGTAGTTGAAAATAATGAACATTTCCCTACGGTATTTCCGAATAGAAAAAAAAAGAAATAAAAAACTGAACTTAACGGAAACACGTTTCTCAAACGATTCCGTGAAAAATGGGATAGAATATAAATGTAAAGAAAGTCAAACAATCGTGACGAAAATTTTTTTTATATTTATGGAATTCGCAAATGCAAAGTAAACACTATACTTGCGATTAGTATGTACGTAAAAAAAAAAAAAACAAAAAAAAATGAAAAGTCATCTCTAGAAATTCATCAAGAGAATACATTTGTTTTTTTTTAATAATATGATTCTTTTTTTCCTTTTGATCACCTATTATTATTATAATTCTATAGTTCAAGTACATATAAGAAGAACTGATTAAAGGTTATTTCCATTGGGCGTTGACCCCCTATATCTTTTCAAAACATTTTACTCTTCGTAACGATACTCATAGCCATATCTACATAATGGATATGAAGATGTTACACTCGTAAGGAGTAGACTTTCTTACCTTCTTATGGTTGAGAAAGTATAAAAATCAAACAACGAACTCCTATACGAATCCAAAAGACTAAAACTATCATTGGATTAAAGCCATAACCGAAGATTAGCCAAACACCATCAGTAGAGTACTAATGTATGTTCTGGCGCACTCAGGTTTTTCTCAAATTTTAATTCATTTTTCATCATTGTAAAATTTCCATATTTTTAAATTGTTTATTTTACTAATTTTTAAGAAAATATACATGTATATTTTCTTAAAAATTAGTAAAATAAACAATTTAAAAATATGGAAATTTTACAATGATGAAAAATGAAGTAAAATTTGAGAAAAACCTGAGTGCGCCAGAACATACATTAGTACTCTACTACCATCTATATAGGTACCTATTAAAAATTAATATTTCGTACAAATCTGTTTACCCCTTTCTATTTGAAATAATTGCGTGAAAAGTTCGAAGTTCTCAACACTCGCGAAAAACCGCAATAGTAAAATAGAAGGGAAAAAGTTGCTCGATGAAGAAAGAAAAAACATTTGAAAAATGTCTGCAGTTGAAATTACAGTAAAAACTAAACATTGTATTAGTTTCATTTCATGCTTACATCGCCCTATTCGTCTATTCGTTGTACGTTTAGGAAAAACTTTTAAAATGGAAAAAGTTTTTCCACCACCTTTTTTCCTTTGTAATATACCTCTTTTTCAGTTTTTCATCTCTGGATGTCTTCATTTCGGCTTTTAACAACACGAGTTTAACTTCTTTTGCCGTTTTTCTAAATGAAATGTTTGATTAATGTTCAACAACTAACAAACGGTACAAAATTAAAGAAAACTGTTCGAAGTGATCTCAAGTCATAATAACTTTATCAGTGTTTAACCCCATTAATTTACAAAACTTTAATACCAACTACGAACCAACTAATAAGTACTCTCATCAGTCTCATCCTGGTTTATCATAACGATGTGTGCGGCATGTGTAAGAAATCAATGGTGGTCCATTTTTTCAATAAAAAATTTCTTACGAGTTCTCGAGTGTTGGATATAATTTATAAAGAAGGAATTATATCAAGTGTTGGAGGCAACTGTCGACAGATACTTTTAAACGACGTAACAGCGACTTTTCAAAAGTCAAGACAATAATAACTATAGGTAATGGTAGCTATGAACTTTCGTGATAAGAGATCATCGCATTAGTAACTACATAATTCTCAATTAGTATGAGTACATATTATACCTCATATGCAGCATTTAGTAATGCATTCTACTAATAGGAAAAATTCCGTTCAAGAATAGCTGTTTGTACTGTTCAATATCATAGAAAAGAAATTTTAAAAAAATGATAATAATTTTATCGAATTGAGCCCACAGTTCCACATCAAATGTGAAATGATAACTTATATCGTTGAAAAGAAATAAGAGAAGTATTTTCACTTTAGTCTATATCATTTACTGAGGGACTAAAGCTGTTTTTCAGTAACAAGATGCATTACCAAACAGGCATCTTGAATTTATAAGCAAAATGAACCAAGATTAAGAAGTTGAGAACCAATTTCGATAAAATGACGAATAATGTTTCATGTACTTAAAATATTTGATCTCATTCTGATGAATAACTGACATGAATGCCAAAACCAAACAATAGAAATAAAAAATATATTACTGATTCTTGAAAAAAAAAAAAATCCAACTGTACAAACGAAAAACCATACCCCAAACATAACTAAATAATCACGTGACTACCTATATCGAAAGTTTCGACTTCGATAACGCGTTCGATACACAACACCGGCAACTTTCGAGTTTCGAAGTAGAAAACAGAAACCAGAAAGAAAAAGCAAATGGCGTTCAGTTGTTTCACTTCTCAGTATTATTCGTTTGTTCGTGTTTCTGTTTTGTCGCTATTTAATTTTAATAGCGACTGTGTAGTTTAATTTCTTTTGTACGATTGTTATCCATTTTTATTTATTTGTAGTCCATTGTTTTACGTATTCAAAATGAAAGAAAATAACGAAGAAATCGAAGGAAGCGAAGAAATCGCGAAACCAACGGAATATGTTAAAGAATTGTTGAAAGAGAAACTCACGCTCAACCCAGAACAACATTCAAATGCTATGAGACTCGTTGATCAAGGTATTTTACCATTTAATAAATATTCGTGCGTGTGATATGCATTTTTAAACCAAAAGATGCTATTGAATCGTCTTCCCTATGTTGTGATTTGTTTCTCCGGGCATTGTTTGGAAGCTGTATTTTAATGCATTATGGCACGAATCATCTTAAATAAAATTAAGAATGCTATATTCGTCGCATCAAATCCACTAGCAATTCCCTGTCGAATAATGCACTATTTTATCAAGTATTTTTCACTCAACGACGAAATCTCAGTTGAACAGTAATGTAAAAACATGACGCCGGATGTGAACCTCCCATCGTCCACTGTATAAAAACGTTCGTTTTAGTAATGGTTTTTAGATTCTCGAACAAATTTTAGAAAATCATAATTTATTACTTTCGTCTATTTTTAAATTCAAATTGAACGTGAAAACGCATGCGCAGATGTATATACTCCATTACTTCCAAAATAATTACATAAAAGATTATGAGGACAGATGAATTTAAACAATATACAACTTTACTCATTTACTTTTTGCAGAAGTAGCTAAAGCACAGGCTCAATCAGCTGGAAAACCTTTGAAGCCAGAAAGTCGCTACGTTGATATTTATAAAGAAAAACCGATCAAAGTTGTAGCTAAAGTTTTAGTACCTGTCAAGGAACATCCGAGAGTAAGATTAGAAAATAATTATCAATCGATAGATGTACGCGAATGTAAAAATTTCGTGTGAATTTTCAGTTCAATTTCGTCGGAAAATTATTAGGACCTAAGGGAAACTCGCTTAAAAGACTACAAGAAGAAACGATGACGAAAATGGCTATTTTAGGACGCGGTTCGATGAGAGATAAAGCCAAGGTACGTAAAATTACTCGTATTTTGTACGAACACAAACAGATCCTAATATGCGAAATTTATTGTGCAGGAAGAAGAATTACGAAACTCATTAGACCCCAAATATTCTCATCTCAGTGACGATCTTCACGTTGAAATACAAGCTCTAGCACCACCGGCCGAAGCTTACGCTCGTATCGCATTCGCTCTAGCTGAAATACGTAAATACCTCGTACCGGACGTAAACGATGAAATTAGACAAGAACAATTACGCGAAATACAACAATACGGCGGTAGCGGTCGAGGAGGTCGTGGCGGTGGCGGCGGACAGACTGTTCGTGGCGGTGGAGTCTCTCGAGGCGGTGGAGTCGGTCGAGGAGTACCCAGACCACCCATCATTCCACCTAGAGGAGCTCCTCCACCTGGTGGTCCAGTTCCACCTCGTCCAATGCCTGGCAAAACGAAAGTATTAAGTATTCTAGATCGAGCTCGGGTTGCAATGGAAGAAACTTATGCATCTGGTGGATATGACGATGGCTACTATGACTCTCCCGGACCTATGGGTTATGATCCGAGCGGGTAATGCTAATTTCACAATTCAGCATTCCATTACATGTTTTTCAAAATTACAGATTCGAGTTTCTTAAATTTTCAATATTGCATGGATTTTTTTGTTTAATTTTTTTTATGCTGTTAATTTTTATCATTCTCGATGGTTGGTTATTTCTATAAATGAATTTTCTTTCCAGATACGGTGGCGCATATAATGGTTCCGGATTTTACGATGGTGGCGGTTATGCTGGAGGTAAGCCCCGTAATGAGTAGTTTTATCTTAGCACTTTTTTTTATTACAGCTTAGTTATTAAGTGGAATTTTTCCATCGCCTTTCAGGGTATAGTATTATTGGAACGTTTTAATTTTTCACTTTTTATGTTTTAATCGATATCATTCAGTATTGAATAATTTTAATTAATGTTTTCCTTTTACTCGTTCCTTTTTTATTTTCTCGCATATGTTTGTTGTTTAAAAAATGTTTTTAATATTAATTTTTAATATTGTTCTCGTGTTTGAAACAATCGTTCAAATGTTTCGACATTTTAATACCTTGTTAATACGATAATAATCTCGTCATTATTTTTTAAATTTCAAAACCGCCCCCCTAAAAGTAGCATTTCTAAAGAAATATTTGAATTTTAAAATATTTTCGAAATAATTTGCACAAATGTACTAAATATCTAATGAATGTCTTTAGAAAAATTTAGTAATAATGTCCAACCATCGCATACAATACTGCAAATCGCATTTATCGAATTAAAATCGATTCGTCATAAAATATTAGAACGCATTATAATACAGTCTTATTACATTTAATAATAAACTTTCAATAATTCAATATAAATCACCCATTGTAATTGCGTTTAATATTCGAAAAAAATATATACGTAACGTAGTATAATAAGTACATATAATTATAAGCAAATTTATATCTTTCGTATGTAAATTTTGGTTGTTTTTCGATTTTAATTCAACATTGTATGGCGTCGATCTTCGTTGCGTATAGCTGAAAAAAATCGCGATTAAACGATAATTTATAACGTGAAAAAATCAGTCCGACACTATCGAAGTGTTATGGCAACTGTGTCAAAAAAAAAAAAACAAAAACAACAGCTATAGCGTAAGATTGATCAACACTCATGTCTGTGGAAAAAAATCGAAAAACGTCAACATCGAGACCATTAAACAACCATTCATTTTGAAAACGTTGTTTTGATATTTGTACATCATGTTATGGCTGTTATAACTTCTTGCCTTATTTGTATGTTTTTTTTTTCGTTTTATAAATTTTATATGGATAATTTAAAGCATATTGTGAAAAATTTCACCCTGTGTGAGAACCATAGGATAAAGTTAGTTAAATAATTACCATTGTTGTACGATAGAGGTAGTTTTCAATTTTCGTCTAATAAATACGAGTAGTTAGGACTACGATGAACGATCCAATTCGCATAGTGAGATTATTTTTATATGCTGATATTTCTGACGCATATTTCGTTGAAAATCTTCATGAATTATTGCTATCAAATCGAATAATGCTTGTATTTTAGTCGTATTCGTGACGTTATAAGAGTTGAAATATGTGGTTTTATCGAAATAGAGGAAAAAGAACGAATGGGAATTTGAAGATGCGATGAACAGATTTTGATTTTTGAGAAGTGAAAGATGTTCCCGAAAACTGAAATTTGTCGCGAAGATGCTAGATTATGAATGATAAAAGTACGATTTTCATTTGTAGTATTTCTGATATGAGAGCTACTTGTTCTATTCAACTTTGAAATGCATCGATGTTATTGAATGGAGTGTATATTGCAGGGGGGAGGGGCTGAAAGATGTGACGATTACAAAGAGAAGTAAAGTTTCAATCTGTGATGCATTCTATTCATTATAAGGACAGAAGTTGAAAATGAATAAGTTTTTGATGCATAATTCATGAAGAGCTTCAGAATTGAATAAGTACGAATTCATTTGTTAATTTCTAATGCTGTTTGCGATCGTTGTAATTACGGTATATCTTTAGAGTCCAAATCGATGGCAATAACTTTCGATTCCATGAACGTAGCAAGCTTCAGAAAATGGTAAACTTTTCAGTATCGGTATTAGAGGCACCTGTCGTGATGAATCTAACACCTTTGTAATAAGCTTGTTATTTTCATGGAATTCGAAAGGTATAGTTCTTCATCGATTCGAACTTGTATTCTAAGCGGTTAGCTTACATATACTTACTTTTTTTTGAGCAGGAGTTGACATATGGTTTTCTTTTTAGTATGAACTGAAAGAAAATTAGGGAAGGGGCCATCGAAAATTGCCATTGGGTCGAGTAGGAGATGGTTTTAGGTGTTTGAATGGGTAGACGGGTACGTTTGGTATCATTTCCATATAATTCGACCCTCCTGAACTCGAATCTGTCATTACTGTCTTGATTAGAAGTGGAGAAGTGGCACAATCATGAAATTTGAGTCGCAGAAAATGGTAAAGAGGATAGCCGGGTTTATAGGGGTAATTTGGCCCCAAGCACCGAATTTCAAATTACCCAGTGGAGGTTGGTCCTTATTGTCTAAAACCCCCGTGATAAAATTTTTAGATCGATACGTCAACTCTAACTCCTTCTAGGGGGTTAAATGTGGATTTTCGTTTGAAATGTCTATTTTTGGCAGTTTTCAAGCGCATTTTTTTTAAATTGCAAGGATGGTGGATAGTATCAAGGGTGATTTGTGGAATTTTTTGAAAAAAATTTCGAGCACTTTTTCAAGGTCAAATGGACATTTTAAGTTTTCCTAGGGCCATTTTGGTAACCCCTTTCAGAGGTGCAATTCTAAAAAAAAATATTGTGTACTTAGTCTAGATGTACAACCCCATATTTTTGTAGAACTGGATATCGTCGTGCGTCTTCAAAAATAGAAAAAACCCGATTTTTTCGTCCATTTTTCCCCTTTTAAATGGGTCATTTCTGGTCGAAAATTTTTTTCTTGCAATATATCATAAATGACACCAAAATACACCATCCACAGCATTTGGACCTAATTCGTTCATCATTTCCAATTTTCTTTAAAAATACCCAAATGACACGATTTTGGGAACCCACAACCTCTTCAAGAAAACCTAGGGGCCTAAAAATCATGTCTGGGCTTGTTTCAAGTCAATATCTCTCATATACTGCAATTTCAGCAAAAT
>FIZU01040259.1:0-21903 GCA_900064475.1 Pseudococcus longispinus | reverse complement strand
TTTGCATTTTTGAAGGTCTTCCACCATATTAAAAAATTCTGAAAAAAAATATGCTGTACATATAGGTATATTACATAATATATATCAAAATTCTTTTGGCAGGTCTGAAACAACATGTAGATATTACACTTTAAAGTCTTAATACCCGGATTTCAGTATGAAAGAAAATTTGAAAAAAATTGAAAAAATTTCCAAAGATAACCCTTGGTATGGTCCATCATCCCTGTAAGTTTGAAAAGATTCGGTTGAGAATTTCAGAATACAGAAATTTATAAGGGAAATTGGTATTTTGGGTGATACGAGTGGTTAGGACTTAGGGGTGAGATAGGGAACTAAAATTTTTACCAGCGAGTTTTTAGATCACAAGGACCAACTTCCGCTAGAAAGTTCGAAAATCCCAGCCAAGGGCCGATTCACCAATCTTATCCCGGCTATGCTCTTTGAAAATTTTGAACCCCATTGCAAAATGTTGGCTCGAGTCAGATACCCAAAATTTTTTCAACGATCTTTTGACAACATCACACAACTTTTTTTCGATCTCCCTTAAGCAAAAGACGAGCCACCCTACACCTTACCCCTTTGATTTTCACCTTTTTTGGCCCAAACTGCAATGAAAAGAAAAAACATATTTTTGATTTCCTTATTTATGAACAAAAAGATGCATTCAAAATTATTTGATTCCGTTACCCACCTGTAGGCAGAAACTAGATTTTCTATCATATTTTCAGAAATTAATTTCTAAAATCGTTTTTTTATTGATTTTGGTATGATTTCAGTTCCCCTCCCCTGTCTCCTCAAGTTGATTATTTTTACTCCAATACGTTGTTATTGAAGTTTGATTTTTCAGTTCATAAGAAAATAGTGAGTGTTAATGTTTATTATACATTATGGCATCGATTCCCGATTCCCATTTCGATGGTTGTTTAGCACTGGAAATCGAGTTAATTTACGATGATTAAACAATTGAACGTCATGGGATTAATGACCGCATTCCAGTTTTCGTTTATTTATTGCATCTATTAAATGTATTCTCTAGATACGCAAATCAAAAGCGTACGAAAAACTATTTCGTGTGTTTGTTCATCGAATATCTAAATAACTATAAAACGATACTTACCTAACTATTCGTTGATAAAAATTCTAAAATGTGGTCATGACAATCCCAATCTTAAAATTTTTCCTTTTCGACGAAAGTGGGAGTATAATTCTTTTGCGTACGTAACTCATCCGGCAAAGGTTTATATTATATGGTGTTTAACCTTTGAAAATTTTGAAATGTATAAGAGTCTTATGAGGTACGTTGTAGGTGTTACTTACCTGTCTGAAAAATCAGTCATTTTGCAACTGGTAGGTTGATGAGACAGTCTTGGGTAGATTTAAAAACGGTACGTTCCATCATTACATTTTCTTCAAGTCTGAATATTTTCTTTGAAATGTAACTATACGAATATACGTTCAGAACGTAACAAATACCGTCAAAATTTGCATGCAAATGTGATGAAAATAATTTTAAATTGTTTGATGAAAAATTTCATTTCAGATATTCGACTGAATTTCACATCATAATGGAACCGATTGGAAATTTCGAAGCGATACAAGACAAAGATGTAGATCTGCATGACTTACTGGAAGAGCGATTCATGTTCAACGAATGCGTGCCAACATTGCGACAGATTGCTTGCCACGAGGTAGCTCTAAAATTATGGCACCACTATATCGCCTACGATAAACCTAAAACAGTACAGAAAAAAACGAACAATCATTTGCGTATGGCTTATGGTCTCGACGAGAATTATCGAGACGATTCGGATAAATTGGTGAAATTCTTAAACGTCCCCAGATGTGTCGAAGAAATGCTGAAAAAATCGTTGGATAAGATTCGCACAGAAATGGAAACTTGGATACGGTATTTCAAAGAAGAAATGTTCAAGGGCACGGTAATGGCTAAGTACTGCTTGCATGATTTCAATCCGAATTATTGCGTTTGGTTTCAAAATAGTGAAATCGATTACAAGGAAACCGCTTCGAAGATCTTATCCAATGCCGAATTGACCCACGTCCAGAAATTCGTCATATTGTGTTTACACGGTATGGCTGACGAAATCGAAATATTTCCTTTTCATAAGCTTCCCCGACGTTTCAACGAACTAGGTTATATCAACTTTGAGATTTCCTACTGGATTCCTCGCTGCAAAAGCGAAGTAGTCGACGTTATGGTTAAATTAGTTGCAATTATGACTAATGAAGTTGATCCAAAATTTAATGTTATTATGTCCTCGTACTGTGCTAATAGTTCGCATCGCATTGCGTTTGAGTATTTTTGGAACCAGTTAGACGAAGAAGAAGAAATATCAGTTGCTCTGAAAGTTCTACCTAGAATGCCACACCTTCAGAAAACTATCGTATCAAAAATGTCGTTATATCAGCAACGAGAAGTCATGTCAAAGATACCTTACCATTTTATGGCGAATTTTTTCATTTTGGAAATGCCAGAGAACGCATTTAAGGTTTGGTTACACGTGAAAGATCAGATAACTGAGGAAGAATTTGCATCATTATTTGAGCTAGTGTACGAGTGTCCGTATTATTCTGAGATTTGTATCGATGTTCTGAACGACATTTGGGACACAGCCCCGTATCGACTAAGAAATCACGTAGCACAGACCGAAGTCGATCTTATATTCAGATCATTTATCTTCAACCGACAGCGAACGCCGAGTAGTTGGAAATTGTTTTTAAGTTTTTTATCGTTGACAAGCCCTGGAACGAGAAAACAGTTGATTTTAGACGATGGTGATCTATTGACTAATAAATTCAACGATAATCCCAACTATATGATCGATATTCTAGAATTATTGCTGCCTAACGAATCGGAGAGAATACAGTATAAAAATAGGGTAATGGAATCCACCACTATGAAAGAAAATTTCGTAAAATTGATCGAAGCTCTGGAATTCGATATGTTGAATCAAAAGTTAGCATTTTATTCATCCAATGATCATCTTACTCGAGAAATAATCAAAAAGTTATTGAACTCTAATGAAATCGACGCGAAAATTTTCATCCTGGATTATGACAAATGGAATAAGTTGAGTAATTTCATCCTTGGAATTTTCGCAAACGACTCTTCAACTGCCTCCGAGCTACAGAAACACTTGATTTCGTCGTTTTCCTCCGATGCCATCTATTACTGGCATAAAAGCGATAATTTCAGCGAAATGATAAAAGTAGCCGAACAAGAGTTCTCAATCGAAGAGCTGGAAGCTTACAAGCAAACTTTATTGAAAAAAATTCAAAAAGGTATTGTTACATCTACACAATTTTGGCGATATTTCGACGGAAATTGTTTTGATACCTTTGTGCTATGGTGCCTCGGTGATGAAAAAAAGGTGCTCGAGTTCAAGAAACTTGTCAGCGTTGATGAAGTTTTCGACGACGTTTTTGGTAATATCTGCGGTTGGTGTGAAATCAACGGAGGTGAATTCGAGCCTTATTATTTGCTTAATAAGTTGGATGTATTTTTACGTTACTTTTGCCCCGATCACGAAGAAGTCAGGAAGTTCAAGATGCGTAAACTCAACGAATTAAACCAGCACATGTTTCCTGAAGCTTGGCTACATTCTGATGATCGAGCTTGGTACAAGGTTTTAATGTGGGGTTTTGAAAACGATCAAGACGAAATTCTCAAGTTTCAATCGAATGGTCCGAAGGATATGAAGAAGCGTAGGAAATTGGACTTGCAGGGATGTTTTCATAAATGCTGATTAATTTTGGTGGCAGATGTTAAAACATTTTGCTTCGATTTTTTTCATCGTTCCTATTTGGTCGTATTTTGAATTTATGTTGTTTTTTTCTTTCTTGAATTGTCTTATGTTGATTGAGGTTCACCGAAGTTATTTTTGTGTTCAAATTTAATTGTAATTGTGAATTTTTTCAATTTTTTCTTTAATCGGTAATTAATAAATGAATAATTGATTTTTATGTGGCTCTTGAAGTAATTAGAATGGCAGAAATCTCTTTACCGCTAATTTTGCACCATATCGAATATAGGAATTGATTTTTTTCAAATTGTCACCTTTAATATTCGATATCTATTTGAAAAAAATTGGTATCCAGAAGTGTGCCGGTGGAGGGGCTGCGGGAGGGGGAGGAGTTGACTTGCTCTCAAGCAAGTTAAGAATTGGAAAAAGTTGGGAAATTCGTCATAAAATTTGATAAGATTGGAAAAGCGAAAAAGTTGAGAAAATTGACAAAAAATTGTTTTATTCAGGAACGTTAAATATTTTGAAAAAATTATTAAATTTTAGCGTTTGAATGATTTTTTTGGCAAAAATTTTCACGTGTCTTATAAAAGATTTAAAACAGTGATGAAAAAAATCAAAAATTAAAAAATTCATCTAAGTAACTTTTTTTTAATTTTTTTTTTTAAATGGAGGTTTGAAGGCACCACTTGAAATTCAGTTAAGAAAAAACTAAAAAATAGGGAATTATTTTTTACAAAAAGGAACAAGTTGGGGGGTGAGAGCAAAACATTCAAAAGTTGAAATTAAGAGTCACCCTGATGAAAATTGTAAAGCTTGAAATTCTCTCGCTCTTAAGGGCTATTAGTGCGTTTTCTAGGGGGCTTAGTTTTCGAGATTTTTTCAGTCAAAGTTTTTTTTTTCAATTTCAAAACCATCGATCTCATAAGTGAGCCACCCTGCATTTCAATCAATTTCACTGTACTTTGAATAATTTAATCATTGAGGCTTTCGTGATACATTTTCGGTTTTTCTGATTTTTGAAAGTTGAATCGATTTTTTTGAGGTTGTAAACAATTTTGAAGATGTAGCAACGTTATTATTTTCATCTCCAAACCAAAGATGTACTTACTTGACAATTGTTTGTTGATTGCTTCAGATCTATCCAAGTATATTAATGAGGAAACGAGGTGAGGTTTTTTGAAATTTTTTACTGGGTTTGAATTATGAATCAATAGCATGATTTAATTTGTATGTCATTTTTCAACCGTTAGGTTGATAGGCCCCTTTTGAGTTGATTTAATAACGATACGTTCTATCACCGCATTTTAGATTTAGGAAAAATGGAAATTGTACGAAGATACGCAGTGAACTTGACAAAATAAGTGTAGGTAGGTTTTTAGTCAAGGGATGAAAAAATGTACATAGGGTAAACTTTAATTGGCAGAATCTACCTACTGAAAATATTGTTTCACTTGAGCGATTATAAATACGTTATTAATATCCCATCATAACACTTAAACCCTTAATACCGCCAAATATCGAATTTCAAAACATTTCCCACGTAATTAGCTCTGAAAAGATTCGTAGCAATACGATGTGGGATTTTAAAATATAGAAATAACAATGATGTTAAAGTTGCGGGTGAAAAAAAAAAGAAGTAAGAATGGAAACTGGAAAGTAATTAACGGTGAAACAGAATCGCGAGAAAAAAAAGTCATATTGTATTCGCGTCTATTTGAAACGGATTTCGAATCTGAAAACAGGATTGTTCGCATTTAAATATTTTAAGAAAGCTGAAAAGATGGAAAATTGAATAATCGAAACTGAAAATAATAGCCATTTCTTAGAAGGAAGCTCTTCTTTAGTAATTTAATTTTAATTTTGTCTTCAATTTGGACAGTTTCCAAAAGTATTCAATTTTGGGCTTATTATTTGGAATGTTTGATAAATAAATCTCACTTAAGGTTTTTCTCGTGTTTTTTTTTTCACCCCTCGTCCTTCGCAATTAATTCGCCGCGAATGAGGAAGTTTTTGAAAAGTTTAAGAAGTTACGTGCCAAATTCATAAAGACGTCAGATTATTTCTATAAAAGAGAGAAATTATATATTTGTCTTCGGTGGTACATCTTTCCTGAAAAAGATGAGTATTCCGGTAATGAGCATTTTATTGTTTGAGGATGATTGTCGTTGATGTCATGCAGCGAAATGTTGGTGTGAAATGGATTTTGATTCTTTCTTCTTCATAGTAGAGATGTTCTTCGAAACTTTAAAGTATCATTTGTATAGGACTTACCATGTTTCTTACGTATTATGGAATAGGTATACCATGTAGACAAATGAAAATACACTTGATTATTGCAAAAGTAATATTTATTCGAACAGTATTACGTATTAACAATTTCTTAAAATTTTGTATTACAACAAAACACCATTAAAAGCAAGGAAAACTTTATTACAAGTATAAAAATTATTTACGTAATGGATTTAATTTATAAAAAAATTTAACAACGATTTACGCGGATAAAAATGTTAGCGCGGATAACGAATGAAAAATTGTTTGATGAGATACGTAGGTAGGCAAGTTGAAAAAAACACGCACACATACAGATCTTGAAACATTTTTATGTAAGAATTTTCTTTTTTTTTGAAACAAGTGGAATTTTACGTTTTTTTTCTCTCTCTTCTTGTTTTACTACAGATCTAAAAAAATTTCGCCAACGAATCGAGATTTTAAAAGTTACGAGCAAAGCTGAAAATTGAAGTAGAATGTTGGAAATGAATGAAAAAAAAGGGGTAAAATGCAAATCATTAAAATAAAATTCATCACAGTTTTATAAATATTTTAGTTGTTACAACAACGAGTATTTCACTGCCAAAAAAGCGAATATGATGGTTGCGTGGTCGTGTAACGTGGAACCGTTATTGGGAGAAAATTTTGTCGAATGGTTCACTTTATTGGCGGCGTTATTTTTCGGATGGTACGAATAACCGTTGCTGACTTCGTTTTTACGATTATTGTGTTTGTCGGAGTAGTCTACGTCATCGTCGTATACGAGATTTGTATGTCTGGTCGGACCTGGAATTTCTATTAATAATACAAACGTATGTACATGAATAATTTTATTAAAACGTCTGCGAGGGTACCTGTTGCGAAGTATAATTTGATTACTTTATCAAGAGATGTATTCTGAAATATATTGCTAAGGGTAGTTTTTCGTAGGATCGTTATTTCGTCGGAAATTCTGGTTGAAGTGTTGGTAATTTTTTCAACGAATATGGTGAGTTGATTTATCAATTATTCTGCGATATTTCCAAAGTAAAATTATGCTAGGTCATTGGCCCTTTTTCAGAATTGAAGATGGGAAATTCCAATTTGCAACATTGAGAGTTCACAGGTAAATTTAGAGAATTTTTATTAATAGTTATTTCAATTTTCGCAGTTATTCAAACCTCTAACCCAAAAATAACCCCAAAAGGGGAACTGCTGTACATTAAATTTTGAATAATTTTATGTGAGTATTGAAAAATAGATGTTTGAGCAGGTTTTTTTCGGACTTTTATAATTATTATTTTTGACCAAAAATTGATTCAAAATAAGGATGAGCAAAACTCGAAATTTGGACTTCGAATTTTTAAAATTTTGGGTCTTGACACCTCTTATGGGGAATATTTAGGTCAATAGATCATTTAGTCTAAACAGTTAGCAGAGGTATGCTTCTTTTTTTGAACAGGAGTTGACATATGGTTTTTCTTCTAGTATGAACGAAAAACAATTTTTGTAGGCAAGAGGGCCATCAAAAATTGTCTTTTGGAGGCGAGCAGGCGGCGCGGTGGTTTTAGCTGTAGAAACGCCCTTATTTCTGCACATTAGGGGAAAGAGCCAAAGAGGTATGTTTGGTATTATTTCCATATAATTCGACCCTTCTAAATTCGAATCTGTCATTACTTTCTTGATTGAATGTAGAGAAGCGGCACAATCGTGAAATATGTGTCGCAGAAAATGGTGAATTTTTGTAAAAATTCATGTCTCTATGCATAAATTTCTATTTTCTAAGAAGAATGGCTTCTTACCACTGCCGAATAGGAAAAAAATTGTAGAATAAAAAATGATGAATTTTTAATGCCCTACAACTTTTGTTTCAAGATTTTTGTCGTATCGTGTTTTTTTTGGGGACACTCGGGTGAAAAAATTTGCTAAATTGACGATACGAAAAAAAGTTTCAAACAAAATTTGTTGAACGTTGAAAATCTGTCATTTTTTATTCCATAATTTTTTTTGTACCTTGAAGTGAAAAAGAGCTGTTTTTCTGAAAATGTAAAAATGCTGCCAATTCAAGCACAAATCGATCACTATACAGGGCGTTTCGATGGCAGTACACCGCCTTCAAACCAGAGGTGCGGCTACTCAAACTACATAAGTGTATGCATGTTTGCCGACATGTAGATTTGAAGGAGTAAAGTTATGCACTAGTCCTGGTAGATGTTTCAAAACGTAGTAACTCCGCTGATAATATAGATAAGCAATTTTTTTTTGAAACTTTCTCGAAAAACTTTTCAAGCTCTACAAAATAAGTTATATTCATGTGTTGCCCAACTCTAAAACTGAAGGAGCTACAATGATATGCAAATTTGTAGGCTTCATAACTCCTTCAATTTTCAAGTTATGCAAAATTTTGAAGAGTAATTTTTTGTTGAGCATTTGTAGCTCTTTCGATTTTAGAGTTATGCTTGAAATGATCGACTTATTATGTAGAGCCCAAAGAGCTCAACAAAAAATGAATCTTACAAAATTTCGCATAACTTGTAAATTGAAGGAGTTTTGAAGCCGACAAATTTTCAAATCATTGTAGCTCCTTCAGTTTTAGAGTTAGGCAAAACATGAGTGTAATTCATTTTGTAGAGCTTGAATAGAAAATTTCAGAAAAAAATGGCACATATATTTTATCAGCGGAATTACGACATTTTGAAACATCCAACAGGACTAGCGCATAATTTTGTCCCTTCAAATCCTGGGGTCAGCAAACATGCATACCCTTATGAACTTTGGGTAGCTGCATCTCTGGTTTGAAGGCAGTGCACTGCGACCGGAACACTCTATATGCTATGTACATTCGATAATTGTGAGAATTCCCTGCTTTTTATCTGAAAACTAACTTCTAATTTGAGTTTAAGAGGTTTGAATTTAGGTTAAAAAAGGTTTTGTACCCCAATCGGTTAATGGTACGAGTATAAAAGTTGGAAAATGAGAAACCGCGATTTAATGCGATTCAAGCAAAAATTTGGCATTTTACGCTGAGCAAATTCGACAGTTGCGAGAATTTCCTACTTTCTATTGGAAAACTAACTTCAAATTCGGGTTCGGGAGGTTTGAATTTTAATGAAGAGATGTCTCTTGTCCCAATTGGTCACCCTTATAGAGCTCAAAAAATGAAAAATTGTGATTTTACTCTTATTTTTACAAAAATTGATCATTTTTTGTGACACAAATTTCACAACTGTTCCACTTTTCTACTCTCAATCGAGAAAATAATGATGGATTTGAGTTCAGAAGGGTCGAATTATATGGAAATGATGCTCAACATATCCCTACCCCTGTACGTGCAGAAATAGGGATGTTTCCACTTTTAAAATCACCTCCTGCTCGCTCCTAAGGGCAATTTTTGATGGTCTCCTTCCCCAAAATTTCCTTTTGGTTTTTACCTACTACAAGAAAAACCATAAATTCATTTATGAAAATCAATTTACCCCTCCTTTCTTCCTCTTTAGGAATTATTTTGAATATTAAAAACGAATTGTATGTTGAATTTTTCGAAATTTCGGATTCAGCAGCTCTCTTTTTGTGACCCACATCTGAAAAAAAATAATACGTTTCCGAATAATTTTTGAATCCTTAATTTAATTATCTTCTTCATAAATCGTACAAAAAATTCCGCACTCGAACTTCGACCTCAACTCGTGATATTTTTTTTAAAAAAAAAGAAGCCTCTCGGAGCACCTCGTCAACATTATTTATTAATTTCGCGCGCATAACAAATTTGCCAGATTAGAAAATTACTTTGAATTTTAAAAGGCCAAAATCCCGATCCTCTTCTCGTATTCCTTGACGAGGAGACGAATCGCGTAATGCTAATTATTTATTCATTAAAGAATATCCAGAAAAGTATTTGGTTAGCGATTTTTCTTCGGTCTTCGGTTTTTGTTAATTATTCAAGGCAAAAAAAAATTCGCTGGCAGGAAATTTTAAAATCAAAGTTAATTATAAAATTATGAAACCACTTGGCGCAACTTCCTATTAAACGGTAATACAAATCATGAAACGGAACATTTTTTATTAATAAAAGTCGCTGCGCGCGAAGACGCCAACGACGTACCGTCTCTTCTTTCATATAGTTTCACGATAACCAAGGAAAGATAATTTAAAGATGCTACTCCGGATTTCGAATCAAATTTAAGGAGTCTCAAGTGGCATTTCATGAATTATAAACGCGTCACGGTGCTTATTAAACGCGTTAGAAAAGAACCGCGTAAAACTACTACGTATAACCTTCTCTCTTCTTTTAGAGCTTGCTGGTTTTTCAATCAACTGTTTTGGCGTATTGAATTTTCGACGCGGAAACATTAACGCAATTCATTAAAATTACCTTTCGCTTAATTTATCGTCTAGGTAATTCAAAACTAAATATGTTAACATAAATCGTGTGAAATGTTAGTTTTTTGACAGTTTTTCTCAAATTACCCGCCAACTGACGATAAATTCTTCGCGTATCCCTGCGGTTCCCAAGTTTCGGTGTAAAATACACGTACATACGTATTATACGTACATGTAGGTAGCTAGGTACACCTACGAGCTTTATACGAGCTCTTTTATAAAGATATTTTCCCACCTTCAAATATTCCACGTGTAGTTTAAAAAACCTAAATCTTATACCAACGGAGTATGAATATACCTATATTAGACAACAACCTGCGTTTCGAGTTCGTTTACTCGATATCATTTTTTTATTTATTGACTTTTTGTTCTCGAGTGATATTTAAAATTTTTTTCTTCCTAACTTGAAACATTCCTCGAGGCTTTTATCTTATGATATTCCTTATATTTGTATTGACCGGTTTTTTCTCCTTTTTTGGTACCCTTTGGAAAATTACTATCTAGTAAAATCGAAGAGAAAAATGAGACTACGTTAATAATACAATGAAAGAGACATCAAACAAACCATCCTCGAAAGTTTTGTATCCCAACTTAGTGTGATAATTGTAGAAAAGCTTGTTTGAAATACTATCTGTATAGGGAATAATTTCGATTTTGTGCATCCTCTTACATATACTTGAAAATACAACTCTTATGTGGTATAGTTAATGTCGTTAGATATTTGAGAGTATTCTAATCGTAATTATTGTCTGTAACTGAAATTCGGGGTTTGTCGTAATTAAAGCTTTTACACTTTTCCAACTAGGTATACGTAAGAAACTTCATGCAGTGTTGATTTACGTTATTTCGCTTCATCGAATTTTTGTCCAAATGTAACTATCGTGGGAGTATAATTTTTCTCTCGGGTATTGAAGCTTTTGTCACGTATAAAAAAAGAACACCACCTACTGGATCCCTATAGACTCGACTACTTTACTTCATAAACGTCCGTATTAAAAGAATATTTATAAGATTAATATTATAATATGTATTATGAGGTATTGTGATATTGTTTTTATGAACTTACCATAGAGTCTAATACTGCTCTCTACGTCTCCGACGGAATTCTTCGCATTACATTTATATGAGCCAATGTCTGTTGGTTGAAAATTCTTAACCATCAGTGTCATTTTCGTTTCGAATTGTGACCGGTGGCTGAAGGTAGTATCGTATTTTTCATTTGTAGCAATCATTCCACCTGGCGAGTAGAAAGCGGAGTATTCTTGGTAAATTTGTAATGAGCGCTGGTGACGGTAATTTCTCGTCTTATACGATAATACTCGTATTTTGCAGTTGAACGTATTCGAAGCCCGAAGGGATTTGTATCTCGAGTTTGGAAAATTAATGAAATATAACTAAGTGAGATGCTTTTTTTTCATGTTGTTGAAATATGCTCATGAAATTCTTATTCGATGAAACGTAGAAATCGTAATTATTCATTATGAAAAACGTCATATGCTCCTATTGCCATGCAACCCCCTCCCCCTCCTTCACTTGAAACATACGGGTTTTTGATAAACTTTTTTCAATTTTTGTAAAAATTATCCGTAGAAATCGAAAACTTACATTGAAAATATGGGTATAGTGATAAAAAATGGACGAAAGTTGTCAGAAAAGTTGTAAAAACTGTTGGAAATTTAATAAAAATCCTTCGAAATGTTACAAAAAAGGGGGAAAAATTCACAAAAGGTATCTGAAATTATGAAAAACTGATGAAAATATCGTAAAAATCGTTGAAAATATTGTAAAAGTAAAGAAAATTGGTCAAAATTGTCTAAAATGTGGTGAGAATTGTTGAAAATTACATAAAAATCATTAAAAATTGTACAGAAATAGTGAAAAAATCATCTTAAACCTCTAAAACTGCCTAGAAGATGAAGAAAATTCAATAAAAATCCTTTAAAACGATACAAAAGTTGTGAAAAAATCACAAAGAATGCGACATTTTGTAGGGTGTTACGAAATCACAAGTTTCAAAAACATTTCTGGTTTTTTCGACGAAATTTCAACAGGTTTTACAACATTTTGGACGTATTTGACGACTTTTCCAACATTTTTACTACTTTTTCATTAATTAGCATAGGATATGATTTTGCAATGACCGAACCTGCGGAAATCGACATGAAATTCCGTCACCCCGACTCTTAGACAGTTTTATCAGACTTTTTTGGACTTGGAAAAATTTTCAGATTTTCACTGATTTTTTGTACTTGGAAAATTTCAGAAATAATGCTGACTTTCCTACATTTTATCAGATAGTCTTCTAGGACTAGAAAATTTTCAGAGATCACGCAGACTTTCAGACATTTTGTCAGGCTATTTTAGATTTTCCGGACTTGAAAATTTTTTTCGGATTTCAAACGATTTTTTGGGCTTGAAATTAGATAAAGTCGGATATTATGTCAGAGTCAGACTGGAATGTGCACTCCAGTTTGATGTTCAGGGGGAGGGGGAGGGGCTTTTTCAAAGTGATATTTTGAAAAATTGCTTATAAATTTTTTCAATGTTGAAAAGTTTCAACTTTGACCCCCCCGCCCCCTCCTTCAGCCAAGATAACTTCAGTTTTGTATCGTTTTTCAATTGAGAGATTATTATTTTGATAAACGTTTTTTTACGAAACTTTCAACACTTTTCTTAACATTTAAAGCATTTTCCACGAATTTTCCATAATTTTAATAACATTTTCAGACAATGATTTTTGACGAAATTTTCAACACGTTTTACAATATTTTGGACAGTCTGACGAACTTTGCAACATTTTGACAACATATTCAACGATTTCTTATGCAATTTTTAACGCTTTTTACAATATTTTCGACATTTTTTACAAATTTTGCATAGTTTTTACAATATTTTCAGTATTTTTATGAACACGAAACTTCCAGGATTGCTACAAATTTTTTTTGGATTTTTATTTTCAAGCAAGTTATGTACCAAGTACAAAATTTTAGTGCGTTACATAATTTAGAGTAATTTTTACCCTGCCTTTACTTTTTTGGAGGATTTTGCACTATTTACTTACATCACGTTTTCTTAAATTTCAACTTTATTTAATGCAATTTTATAAATTTTGACATGGATTATGTCTTATGGCTGGAGATTATCTTGAAAATTTGTGCGTCCATTTTTTGCACAAATTTTCGTCACGTTTTTTCAACTTTTCCATATTTTGTTAGACTTTTGAAAACGTATATACTCGTATTTTACTAATCAATTGACTTGTTGGCCTGAAAAATTCTCAAAAATTCTTGACTTTTTGGATTTCGAAAAATTTAATTATTGTTTCAAAATATTGTATTTTTTTTTTAATGCAAGTTTTCAAAAGTTTAACAAAATGTTGAAAAATCAGATGAAAAAATGTAAATTATTATTAACGACTTTTGAAAACTTATAAATTTTAAAAAGACATATCCATATAGTTGTACGTTCAAGAGTGAATCTATTTTGTAAAAGTTCCCCCCTCCCCCTCCCGTCTTCCCTTGAATTTTGTCCAAATTTTTCCACTTGAGACGTACTTTTCTCTTTTTCGTTTTAATTCCAAGTGCAATTTTCCTCAATAAAATGCAGTCATCTACTTTCCCCAACTCTAAATTCATTTATGGTAATTTTGGATGACAGCTTCCCCCTTCTCCCGGCCTTACTTTACCCCTATTCGCTTTAATGTTGGTGTCAGTTTAATGGGAAAAAAAAATTTTGCGATTAAAAAAACTGTAATTTAAATTAAATTTTACCCGAGACTGAAAATTATGAACATTTTATTTAAAACTGAATTTGAAATTAACCAAGATAATATGTACTTAACTATCTACCAATTTACAAATCTATTTTGACGAGTGAAAATATTGACGAATTTTAATTTTTTCATCTCATTGGCCATTAGTCTTGGTAAAAAAACTTGCATAGAATCATAGAATGTCTTTTTTTATGTTTAGAACTTCGATTTGTTTTTTTTGAAACTTGATAAATTTTCAACTTCTGCTGAGAGTGGGTAAAAAATTCCCAAAATTTCGACTTTTTTCATATTTTGAGGACTCACTTTTGGTAATATGTATTTGAATTACTATATTTCAATAAATTTTAAACATGTTGTTTTCAAGAATCAGTCAGATAAGAGTTTTTCATTGAGTAGTCATGTGTTTCCCCAGCAACCGAAGCCAAAAAATAGGTGAAAAGTAAAGGGGAGACATTTGGTAAGGAACAACTTGAATTTTAAAATTAATCTATACATTGTGGGGTTGAAAAATATTCAAAAGTTCACTCGTCTGAGAACTAATAAATTATTCATTTTTCATTTCATAACTCGAGATATTGATGAAGGGGCGAAAGGGGTTGCTGGCCTCCACAAATATACCATATAACGGAGTAAGTAGATAAATACCTACATAGATACATATCCTGCGCTAAAATTGTCAAATAAATAGATAAAATAAAACTTGTACTCGTATTTATATCGTATTAGTTTAGGTAAATGATCAGAATATGTATAAAATTTTATACAAAACAGTTTTTCGTGCGATTGAAAATATATCTATACCTACATAGGGGTAAAAAACTAGGTACGAAAATGGGTTCCACTTTTATACGGACGTTTCAGCAGTGAAACAATATTTAGCTTGACAGGCAGATTTAAATGACATAGAAAATGCATTTTACAACTGTATGACCGAAGGCTGATGTCGGCGGAAAAGGTAATGCATGCTTGAATATAACAAAATGACACAAAAACAGAAATTCTCGGGGGAATATTTGATACAGAGAAAAGTACCGTTGAAAGACAGTTCATTATAATGGTTATTAATGGGTACCTACTTCTTTTTGACTACTTCCTGTATTTTATATTGAAATTTTTCGTAACATTATGATTTTATATATGGATGCGAATTTTTTTAACACTACATTAAGCTTGAAAATATTTTCTTTTGTTCAGATTTTTTTTGCCGCCGAAATTGCGTAACAGTTGTCTTGCTTTTTACGTCGACTAAAGTACATTTATAAATGTGTATCTTTAATGTTGGAAAAATTTTTAACCGAATAGGATGCGAGTTGGAGGTTTTTTATGTGGAAAGAATTTCCATGAAATGGACAACCGTTCGTATAAGACTTATGGAATATGAAAGTGATGGAAAAATTTACCAAATAGTTTCTTGTTTTTGTTTATCTATCTTGTGAGTTATCAAACGTTGTGTAATTAGAAAGAGATTCGATTATAACGAAATATCGAGGTAAACTTGAGACGATCATGTCGCGTGTCAAAAAATCATTTCTCGAAATCTTTGTCTATATAACAAAACGTGGCGTTCTATATCGCGATACACGTATAATATAAAACTAAAAACAAACGATTTTTTGAAGAACATCGAATTACATTAAAAACTCTTCCTTGTATTTCGGTCTAAATAAATTTGTCAAATGCTCTAAAGGTAGATAAGTCTGTTTTTGATTTCAGATAGAATTCGATGCCGGAAGCTTTCAAGAAATATATAACTCTTTTGTAGGATATCGCGTTCACTATCAAAAAGAATAAACGACCTTCTATTCTTACAGATAGAAAATGTAACTTTCGTTTTTTCTGTACATACTGCTTGCTTTTTTCCCCCTTTATTCTTTATTTCGAGTACCCGATTACAGTGTTAAGGATAAAACGATATAAGCGAACAATTTCTGACATTTTTGATAATTAAATAACCAGAACTATTTCCGGTGCACGAAATAAGCTCTTTATTGCGATAATAGCTTTATTACCGGGTCAACCGAAAGATGTTGTTTTTGATCGCCTTTTTTTTTCCTTTTTATTTTTTTTTTTGCCTTCGACGATAACTTCTTGTTAAATGAAACCGTTTAAGTTGAGCTCATTGAGGTATTAAGAATTTAGCTTGGTAAACGAACAAGTTTTTTCCCTATGCAAGATTTTTTTTATGGCGAAGATTACTTTTTTGTTTGAATTAGGATCATGGTTTTACTCCGGTACGATCTGTATTTTCGGGGGTAGGTTTAATATTAAATGGATGTTTTTTATTGCCATAAAAATCGTAACTTACGAGATACGTAGCTAAGTCTAAAATGGAAAAAATTTCGGATTTCATTGATAGGTAATTATACCTAGCTGGGGTCTTTTTGCTGGGTAATTTTACCAACGAGGGCGAATTTATGGATGATTATTTTTAGAATTGAGAATTTTATGCTATGCGATGGTGATGATAAATTTATAAAATCAGCTGACTATCGACGACGATGTAATATGTCAATACGTCGCGTATACTAATAACTTATTCATAGAAAAAATTGCCTGCTTTTTTGCAAAATTAAAAAAAAAATTATGGCAGAGCTCTCTACATTAACATATTTCCTTTAATGATGTGCACTGTGTGGTAATGAATATTATTTTTCATATAGATTTTCGTACGAGTCATATTAAAAGGATGTTTGTGATAGGAAATAAGTGTTGGAAAAAATAGAACCCGGCGTAGGTAATATTTTATTGATTTTTTTTTTTGTTGCATTGGTGCATTTAAAAAATATATTACCGATGACGTAAAATAATGATGCAACGAGTATAAGCTTTTGGTAATTTGTGTGAGTTGGCGTTCGCCGGTTTTGTATAAAATTGACGAGTGTTTGGAAATTTTTACGAAAAGCAGAAGAATGGCGTATAAATGGTTCGAAACAAATGTGAGATGAGATTTTAATATCATTATTGTTCTTCGTGTTTTCATTTCGATTTTCTTCGAAGTAATTTTCACTGGAAGTTTTAATTTCTCAAAAATACTACAGAACAGTGACGTGCTGACGTGATTTGAGAACCCAGATATTGATTTGTGAAGGAGCTCTCCTGGTTTTTATTGTGCTCCCAATGCCATGCCATAGTCAAAAAACATGAGGGTGGAAATTTGAGCGATATTGAATGAAAATTATTGAAGGAGAGAAACTGAGAAATAGAAATTGTCAGCGTCAATTTTGTGAAAATCAAAAAAAAAAAATTTTCTGAAGCAGTATTGAATGAAGAAGAAGATTTCGTCTCAAACAAAAATTTTAGAAAATCGAAATTTTAATTACCAAAAAAATGAGATTCTGAGCAAAATTTGATGAATTTTTCACTCACATTTGATGCGAAAAAGTTGTAATAACAAATTCATCGAGTTTTAATGAAATCAGTCAAAGTTTTGAACACACAAAAAAACAAATTTTAGGCAAATTTTTCGTGATTTTTTTATTCGCATTTATTCCAGAAGTTCATCAATCTTTTGCATGCATCTATAAATAAATTGTACAGATGGATGATTTTATGAATTTGGGCTGTTGAATCATGACGATTTTATTGCATGAGTGGCTTTGGGCGCTGAATGCCCCCAAATGATCTTTAATTTTTTTTAAATCAGAGACTTAAAAAAATAAACCTTTCGACAGCTAAAAATCGTATTTTTTCTCAAATTCATCCTCGCTGACTGCTCCTCTTTATTGCACATGCTTAGCCTCAGTAGCGTAGCCAGACAGTCATTCAATTGAAAGGAGGGTGGATTCTTTACGAAAAAATAGATTTCATGTAAAATTAAACAGAAAATCTATTAATTTATCAAAATAACGAAAATTTTCGCAGAAAAATGCATTCAAAAGCTGAAATTTCGTAATTTTCCCCAACTTTTTAGTCATCAAAGGCGACTCCAGACCTCCTAAACCTCTCTCCGTAAATACCTCTCTGTTAAGCCCATCTCAAGAGAAAATCCTGAGTGTGCCACTGATAAATAGGTAATAATTTTCATGACTACACATAAATTTGACCCTTTTGTGCCAAAGAGAGATCTAATGAATGAAATTTTTAAAAAAATCATTGTATTTTGTACCCTAAAGTGAAGTTAGTAGACAAGATCATTTTTATCTGTGAAAATTAAAATTTCACACAGAAAATACAATCAAATCAAAATTATCTATTTTCATTTTCCTGTGAGAGATTTACTACAAATTCAGAAAAATTGTACTTAACTACTCAAAAAAGGAAAAAATAGAGAAAAAATTTAAATTTCTTCTCCCTCCAATTTTTTTGTGTTCAATAAAAAAGTTAAAATTTTGAGAACTCATTGAAAATCTTGAAAAAATTGTGGAAGAGTCGTGAAAAGTGCGTAAAATGGCGTATAAAAATTCAAAATTTCATGAAAATATTGCAAAAGTTGTGTAAAAGCCTTGAAAAACGTGTAAAGTGGCGTAAAGAAGCTCAAATGTCATGAAAAGTAATCGAAAATGATAAAAAATTTGTGAAAATTGTCCAAAAAGTTTATCAAAAGTTCATATAGATCATTTAAAATGCTGAAAAAGTTGTGAAATTTGCGTAAAACGGTGTATAAATGCTTAAAATTTTATGAAATTTCATAAATGTTAGAAAATTTATGGAAAAATCGTGAAAAATGCGGAAAACGGTGTATAATAGTTCAAAATTTCACGAAAAGTCACTGAAAATGTTGCAAAAATTGTGTAAAAGTCGTGAAAATTGTCCAAAAAGTTGTAAATGTTGATCAAAAGTTTATTAAAAGTTCATTGAAAATGTTAAAAGTTGTGGAAAAGTCGTGAAAAATGTGTAAAATGGCGTATAAACGTTCAAAATTTCATCAAAGATCACTGAAAATGTTGAAAAATTTGTGTAACAGTTGTAAAAATGGCATAAAACAATGTAAAACATTTCAAAATTTCATAAAAATTGCTTATAAATGTTAAAAAATTCCCCCCCCCCCCAAAAGTCATACAAAATAAATATTTGGTCATACAAAAGTCATACTTCTGAACTTTCAAATACCACACCATGAAAATTCATCCATCAGATGTCTCCAGAATACAAAAGGTTTAAAAAGTGTTCAAGTATTCAACACTTTATACCAATTTAGACTTTCCTCTCCCTATCTTATTCAGAGCATTAAACAATAGCACGCTACTGCCACATATAACAAAAAAAAATTAGATAATAACCAAAATACTTATCTATCTAAAGATTTTACATTTCTAAAAAAACAAGATCATCGAAATATTCGCAGCTCGCCTTTTTCGCGAACCCAAAAAGTGATACCTACAAAGTATAAGATCAATTTAACTCGACGTTTTCGTTACGATAGCAAAATGTATGCAAATATTTGTCTCGGCGTTTCGATAGGTAGTTAATTATGATGAATAAATTATCGAAATAATGAATCCGGAAATCGTCAGCTCTTCATTTACTTAACAACACCGGAATGAAAAATTTGCATCTGATTTGTTACAAATCGTAGCATTTCGTGTTTGCGAAAGAACGGCAATATTTCAGTTCCACTCTTCTCATAAAATAATGTTTAAAGATGTTCATGGTTCAAAAACTAAAGTGTCGGGTTTTATTTGCAAATGGCATTGTTCGGTTAAAAAAAATTTGAATAAGGTTTACGATCAGACTTATAAGCAACGTGTACCGTTGTATTTTTGTGACAAATCCTCGAATGCTGCGAAATAAAGATTTGTTAAAAAACTTCGTCTGGCAGCTGATTGGTTTTTTTTTTTGTTTTTTTCTTCCATCCGCCTGAAGAAAAGTAGGCAGAGTGCGAATTTAGTGAGAGGCTAAATGACGTAGCTGTAAATGAAAGAGGTTTCTGAAACGTTTCAAGGTACGTACTAATTTTATTCAGACGAAAAAAATATACTGCACAATGGAATGTTCGAGTGGCGTTATCGTTTACAAGAACACGGAAAAGGTACCTAAATAACTTCCGCGCGCGTTTTTAATCATCACACATTTAGCAGAATCTTACGAAACACCCGTTGTTGCTTCTTTAAAGGATTACGAAAAACTAATTTTCGCCAGATTATTCGCAACGCTTTTTTTTTTCCTTCCAAATGAACGCGGTTATTCTTTTGTTGACGATCGCAACAGTGAATAAGCTTTGATGTTAAAAAATAAGCTTTTAATAAAGAAACCAAATACTCGGTCAAAACACCATTTAAAAAAAAAAAAACGAACAATAACGCGTGTAAATGAATATTAAAATATTTCTAAATTGGTTTCGCCTAAGTTTCGCTGAAAAAATGAATAAAATTTAATAATTTTACGATGGTCGCGAGTTAGTTGATTATGTCGTGAAATTTAATAAAAATTTATGATTTATTGTTGCGTGATTCGGTTAGCGGAAACGGTTGAAAAGTGATATTTTTTAGAACCAACCGGGTGCTGTCTCTTTTGTAATTTATTTCATTAAAAATTGAACGAATGATTTTTTTCTTTTACGAATTTCTCATGAAAAGAACTTGAGAATGTATTTTTTTGTTGTGTTTTTACTTTTTTATTCTTTGAAAATTTATATAGGTAGATGAAAAATTATTTTGAAGAGAATTTCAATTTGAAGGGAATTCTGACCATAGAAAGTGATTTTTCACTTCTACGCTTTTCAGAAGATCCAAAAATCTGCTTCTTGATGTGAAAAAATTGTAGAAAGTGTGTATCTTCACCCCACTCCCATCCATCGTTTACTTTCTGATTTATGGCATTTTTAGTTTCAGCATTGAAAATGAAGGTATTTAATTTTTCAGGACAAAGTTACATTTTGTAGACTTTTTTTCCAATTTTTGCTCCCTTTGTATTTTTTTTCCTCCCAGGTACAAGTTTTCAAATGTAAAAACACCATAAGAGCAAAAACGATCACTATAAAAAGAATTACCAAAAAGCTCCTCCCCTCCCCGATTCGCCACTGGTCATTTCCATTTCCATACTAGTACTTGTGCGAAATATTCAAAAAAGGCTCAAACTGGCTCAAAACATCGTAAAAATTGTTTCAATTGATTCAAGAGAAAAATTAGTTTAATTTGAACTAAATTAAGTTGTTGAAAACAATGTTAAAATATCTCTAAAAAATCCAACAAAATTGAATAAAATAGGTAGGTATTTATTGTAGGTATAAAAATTTTCAAGTGTTGAAAATTGTTTCATTTTTATCGAAAATTTTCGCAAAAACCGACGTAAAAGTAGTCAAAAAAATTGTTCAAAATGCAAGAAAAACTACTACATTTTCTTTAAAATCCTAGAAAATTGTCGAAATATTAGAAAAATTTCTGTGCAAAATCAAAAAAATATTGTAAAAATTCAACGTCCTTGACTAAATTTTGAACAATTTGACAATTTTTACGCTTTGATGAATTTTCAATCAATTTTAGCGATATTTTAGACGTTTTAAGCTAAATTAAACAATTTTAACATCACTTTGACGAATTTTCAATATGTTTTAACGCAAATTTTCTGCAATTTTGATAATTTTTATGACATTTCACGAATTTTCTGTTGATTTCAATAATATTTTGAACGGTTCAACTCAAATTTTCGAACAATTTTAACAATTTTGACGACACAGGATGTCTGATTGGATTTTTTTGAAAATCCATGACTTTTTCAATGACTTTTTTTTACATATCGAATGTTTTTTTACTATAAAATTTTTGTAACTTTATAAAAAAAAAAAAAAAAAAAAAAAAAAAA
>FIZU01040257.1:0-20064 GCA_900064475.1 Pseudococcus longispinus | reverse complement strand
AAAAAGTCTGACATAATGTCTAAAAGTCACTGGAAATCTGAAAATTTTTCCAAGTTCAAAAAAGTCTGACATAATGTCAAAAAGTCAATGGAAATCTGAAAATTTTTATGTCCAAAAAAGTCTGACATTATGTCTAAAAGTCAGCGTGACGAAATTTCGTCACAGAATTTTCCACGAGATCACTCCCCATAGCAAAAGCATATCCTATGCTAAAAGTCAATGGAAATCTGAAAATTTTTCACAGTCCAATAAAGTCTGACATAATGTCCAACAGTCATCGTGACGAAATTTCGCTTTAGGTGCAAATGGACTTTTTGTTCAAATTGACTTTTTGTTCAATTGGACTTCTTATTCAAATAGTGACTTTTGTTCAAATAATGATTTTTGTCCAAATTATGACTTTTGATGCCAATAGACTTTTTTGTCCAAATGGTGACTTTTGTCCAAATAGTGACTTTTGGTGCAAATTGTGACTTCTGGTGCAAATAGACTTTTTGCCCAAATAGTGATTTTTTGTTCCAATTATGACTTTTGATACAAATAGACTTTTTGTCCAAATAGTGTATTTTATCTAAATATTGACTTTTGTCCGAATTATGACTTTGGGTGTAAATTGACTTTTTGTTCAAATGAACTTCTTGTCCAAATGGTAATTTTGGTGCAAATTATGACTTCTGTTGCAAATACTTTTTTTTAAATAGTGACTTTTGTTCAAATAATGATTTTTTGTCCAAATTATGACTTTTGATGCCAATAGACTTTTTTGTCCAAATGGTGACTTTTGTCCAAATGGCGACTTTTGGTGCAAATAGTGACTTCTGGTGCAAATAGCCTTTTTTTGAAATAGTGCCTATAGCATAAGCATATCCTATGCTGAAATGTTGCAAAAATTGTGAGAAAGTCATAAAAAATATTAGATATTTCACAATTTTTATGAATTTTGGGACAGTTTTCACAACATTTCGGACATTTTGATGATTTTTTCACCACTTTTGCAACATTTTCGTGATTTTTATGAAATTGTTGACAATTTTTAAACAGTTCAGGCATTTTTGACTACTTTTGCACATCTTTTGCAACATTTTCAATGATTTTTGTGAAATTTAGGACAATTTTTACAGTTTTAGGCATTTTTTACGACTACTCGACAACTTTTGCAACATATTTTGTCAGGCAGACTTCTTGTATTAGTACGTGGAAAATTTCAAAAATCACGTTGCCTTTCAGACATTTTGTCAGGCAAACTTCTTAGACTTGGAAAATTTCAGAAAATCTGACTTTCTTGATTTAAAAAAATTTTATCAAGTGATGAGCTGATTTCTGAACTTGGAAAAATTTAGATGGTTTCAAAATTTGACTTTTAGACATTTCTCAAGACATGATTACATTGTGTCCGACTCCTTGAACTTGACATAGCTGAAATAGCAAAAGCATATCCTATGTTTTGTACTTTCATGGGTAGTATGGAAATAACCAGAAGGATCAATGGGGGGGGGGGAGATTTTAAATTGATGACACGTGTCAGTAAAAAAATGGGTTCTCCTGACAGACAACTTTGAGATCTCTTTCGTATGAATTGGATGTCCTGAAACCTTGATTACGAAATTGAGACAGAGCTCCCTACTGCACCCCCCTCCCTGTTCTTATAAGTACCTAATCAAAAGAAAGTCTAGAGTCCATAATTATACCGAAAAATTATACATATTTCTACGTAAACTTAAAATGTAACAGTTAGATGCTCTCGAGTTTCTCAACTGTTGATACCGATCTTTCAAAATGAAAACGTTTCATTCAATCAATCCACAGCAGATCTTTCATCCTGAACAAATATTTCATAATTTTCATTCCATTCACCTCCACCCAACATTCATCCAGTCCCACCCCAAAATTACAACACATAAACAAATTTCATAAAAATTTACGCCAAACAGCTCAGTTGAAACATGCCACGCTGACGCTATAACCCAAGCCAAAAGTCTCAATTTGTCGTTTCGTATTCATGGCGTAGCATTATCGGAGTTTGAAAATGTTAACAAATTTGTTATGTACATGTTACCTCGTCAAAACGTTGAGTAAATTGTAAATGAGTGTTTTTTCGCAGCCCGTTCATCGATTGCAGCCCAGCGCCCTACGTTGTATCGCCAATTAAAGTTTTTTTTTACTCTCTCGCAACGTTAACCCTCTTTTCGAAAAACTAATTTCGTCATTAATGAATTTTGCGTACATGTTTGGTAAATTTAAAATTAATATTCCGCATTTGTTTCGTGCTCTCGAAAGAGATACGCGGCGTACCAGGGCCACGTTTGTATTTTTAATGAAACTTAATTCCGCCAAAAACAAATTTCAGGTCAACGCGATCGTATCGTGCTTGTCGCCAAGGTCAAATTCACTCCGCCGATTAAGTGCCACCGCTCTTCGATACTTAAATAAGATATGACGCTTGAATTTCAAATTACCTTCGATATAATAATTTCACCTATATTCTTATTCGCTGTATTCGACGCGACAGAAACCCGTCATATTTCGAGTAAATGTTTGTCTTATTGTTTCAGGTGTACACTAATATACCCCCATCTTGGTATTTTCGCTCTGCGCCAATCATTAATCATGGGAACGCGAACACGTGACTGAAAATTTACGCGAAACCACTCGAATCCGAGAACACCTCGACGTAGGTATTCGAGATGACGAAGATGCTAACCATCTTTTTACATATTTTATTGGTTCGCTAATAAATTCATTTCATCGACAAACACGACGTCAAGTTTTATTACGATAAGACTTCGGCGTATGCAAAAACATTCTCACATTTACCCATATTTTCTTACCCATCAGCCATCAAATTCAACCAAATCTAGAAATAAGTTTACAGATGGTTGCAACAACATCCCCCTCAAAAATCGTCATACCACCTGGACCACACCAGTATCGAATCGAAACTACCAATAATCCCTGCAACTTTACAAATTGTGTACGTGTATCCAATTATGCAATCCGACACACCAAACTCAGCTGAATCACCTCTTCCATAATAAAACTCGTTCGAAAAAAAGAAAAAACCATAACTCCACCCACACACCTCCTACTCCACGTAAAAAACCAATTCGTTAAAATTTCTTCTCCCGAAAAAAATTCCAGCACGCCATCATCGCCCAGCACACGTGTTAAAAACCTCAACTCTTGATCCCCATACAGACGAGCCAATTACCGCCAAAATTACCGAGCTTTCGCCGAAACGTTGGCGAAATTACCCGACTAAGTTGGAAAGTCGAACAATTCAAAACGTGATTGGCAATTTTACTATTTTGTTTATTTTTCATAGCTCGCTTTCAGAGTCGAATACACGACGAATTTTCCATCAAATGGCAATTTTAAATTTTATTGTTTACTCGTATTTTTTTCCATTCGTCGAAACGCCGGCACGATCTGTAAAAACAATTTTCTAGATGTTGGAATAATTCACTTCGAGGCAAATCCGTTGCCAAAAATTGCCATCGTCGTGTCGTTGGGATTACATTACATCATTTTCGCCATTGACCAACACCTCGAGGGTACTTGTCGAATGCTTAATACCTTTACACGACTCGAGATACACTCCGGCACACAATTGTGTTTTTTTATTCAAGGTTATAAAGGTTTTAACGTTCGGACGCGTGAACTTGAGAGAAATATCGATAAAACGTACTCACGAATTGTAAAAAGAAGACGCGTTGGAGAAATATCGTCAAACGGTAACTTACCTGTAAACAGAAAAAAACAAAAATTTTCAAATTAGTATGGTACTTTCTAAAATTACTATCACGGTAAATTTAAAATAATATTAATAATAAAAGACATGAATGGCATTCTTTTACTTTCTTCCAAAACGTAATTCCAAAAGAAAAAATCGTTCGTACCCTTAGCTAATAATTTTCTTACAAAATTTTAGTGTCAATATTTGCCCCTATAAACGTAAACAAGTTGGCAGGTAATGAAATTGAGGCAAATATTGCAAAAATTGTGTAAATCTCTCGTGAAAAGTTTAAAATGAAAGAAAAATTCCTAAATTTTCACTAAAGCCGTTAAAAATAACGTAAAAATACATCACATACAAATCAAATTGAGTAAAAATCGTAAAAACGTTGAATATGTTGTAGAAGTTCAGCCAAAATTACGGAAAATTTTTTCAAAAAAATAACTAAAATGGGGCAACAAATGCCTAAAATATCACAAAAATATGCATAAAACTTTTTTTTTTCAAATTCATAAACTGCTTGAGAACAACATAAACAATTGGTAAAATGGTTTAAAATGGGGGGAGGGGAGAAGATCATGAAATTACAAGGAAACTCATTCAAAATATCATAAAAGTCTTTAAAATACAAATATCATAAAAATTCGTTAAAATGTTAAAGAATTGTTTAAAATTGTTGAAATGGCATAATCTTAAATTTCGTTGAAAATTCGTTAAAATTTGTTTGAAAAATCTTAAAAATTGTGCGAAAATTCCTGAAAAATTAAATTAAAATATCCATAAAACGTTTAAATGTTATGTTGAGCTACTATTTTACAAGCAATTTCCATAAACTTTAGACATTTCGACGATTTTCATAAAAAACCTGTTGATTTTCTTGTATTTTGAACAATTTCGCAACTTTTGCGTCGTGTTTTCACAAAAATTCCTATAAAAATGTAACAATTTTCAATTTATTAAAAAAATGTTTACGACATTTTACACCATTTCATTGAATTTTTATCGTTTTTTTTTCAATTTAAGCGATTTTCATGATGTTCTCAGCCAATTTTTCAGTATTTTATACAATTTTGATGAAGTTTTATTAAATTTAAGGATTGGCTATCCACTTCACAGCACTAATTCTGAAAAGCAAATCTATTTCCAATTTCCATGCAAAATAAGGCAATCATTTTCGAAATATCGTGACAATTTTTAAGAAAAAAACGTAATTTAGAAAATTGGAAAAAATTTTGCAAGATTTTTTAGAATGTTGTCAAAAGGGTTTAAAGAGTCCGAAAAATGGTTAAAAACCAGGTAAAACCAACAAAACTCAGTAAAACATGATGGAAAATGTTTAAAAATTCATTGAAAACATTCAAAACGCCAAAAAATTGTTGAATTTTAATATAGATTATTCAAAGTAGCCTATAGATGGTTAAAATGTCATTAAATTAGTGCAAATTTTACTTAAACAGGCTTCTAACAAAATCTCAAAACCAAAAAGCAGGACGATTGCAGGACTTTTGAAGGAGCTTTTTAAGCAACGTTTTTTCAAAATGCCCCCCCCACTAATAAAAATCATACTTTCAAAAAATCAGAAAAAATTCTATAAAAAATTTGTAATTTTCAAAAAATTATTAAAAAACGAAAAGAAAAGCAAAAAAACAAGATGTTGCATTGACAGGGTTGTCACTGACAACTTTTCAAAAATTAGCTACCAGACGTTTGATTACAAAAATTCACCACTTCGCTCAGTTTTTAATTTTTCACTTAAATTGAAATAAATGACATTTTATTTGGAAAAAAATTAAAAAAAGCAGGACTTTTGCAGGATTTGCAGGACTGTTAGACAGTCTGTTAAAATTGTTCAATTTTCATAAAGTTCCTTAAAAAATAACATAAAAGTAATTGAAAATATCATTGAAATATTGTAAAATATCGCATAAGTTGAGAAAGTAATGCAAAACTAGCAGAAAACATCGTAAAAATTGTTCAAAACACAAAAAAATTGTTAAATTTTCGTAAAAATTGTTAAATTTTCGTAAAAATCGTTCAAACATAACACAAAAATTTACTTAAAACGGTATAAAAATGACTAGAAATAAAATGAAAATTAATGAAATATCAACTAAATAATGTAAAATATCACAAAAATACATAAGGTAAAAAAACTGTCCAAACTTTTATGAAAATTGCGTAAAAACTACGTAAAAATCGATAAAATTTCGAAAAAATTTGTAAGCCATGTTCAAAAACGAAAAAAAATTTCACGAAAATTTTTGAAAAATCACAAAAAATATACGAATTCATGCAAATCTTTCGTAAAACTGATGAAATATTGAAAAAATGCTAATTTTGCAATTAGGATCCTTCATATTACGACAATTTTTGTAGCATTTTCAAGTGATTCTCTTATTGTATTAAATTTCTCTGATTCATAGCTCGTGATGTTTCTTTTTGTCGATTATTTATAGAAAACGGCCATTCTCATCAACGTGTAACATTTTAGTAAATGCTCTACAATAATTTGGCTCGAAAAAGAGGGATTATTTGGAAATTTATTTATTCTCCTCTTAACCACTTGAAATTTCAAAATTATTTCATCAATTCAGATTACATCTACGAGTATTTTTCGAGATTTTCCTGTCAAAACTTTTCGATTCAAAAATCCCAATTTTTTCACAATTTTCTTACAAAATTCCAAACCTTTGTTCAAAGAAATACCCGCTCGATGGTTTCGTACTGATATATGTTTTATAGCTCTTGAGGAAAGAGACGAAGAAGAAATTTGACGGACCGAACGTGTCGTCGTGACATTTAAAATGATACGCGATATAACGTCGGCTGTCGAGAAAACGGCATAAAAGCTGCACCGTTGTTGACGCGATGTATTTACAAGTACTCCTGGCACTCGTCCGCATTCGTTGAAGAAGAGAAGGCACGTTCTATATGGTTTATATTATTAGAAAAAAAATTCATTATTCAGCAAGCTAAAAGAGTTCTCTTTTTTCCTCGAATAAATATGCACTCGACATACGCGCGAAAAAGGCAGTGATATTACCGAGATTATTTCAGCGAGGAAATCGCGAACGTTAATTTTTACGTAGGTAGGTAGGTAGGTAGGTATATACCAACAACTTTTTCACGAGTGCGACGAAAAAGTCTTATTATCAGTACTATAGTATTGGAAAGTAGACGACGAAAAAAACAACTGGTTAAGGCGTTGATATGGTACGATTTTTTTTTACAGCTATGGAAGGTTTAGGTATTCGGGAAACGTTCGTCGCGCGAACGTGTACCGAATATCAAACACGTCGACTCTTAAAATAAACAAAGCATTGACGAGTCGCACAGGTTTAAAGATGCAGTAAAGATACGACGACACGACCTATTCCATGGCCATTGGAAATACACTCGAACGTAAACGTGTCAACTATACATCGTTTATGACGTTACCGGCACCATGAAATTGCATCGTACCTATGAAAATCGAGCTTAAAATGGATTCTAGGTAAAAAGCTATAACTTATGTTTCAAAATGATGACTGGATCAGGGGAAAAAAACGACGCAGTATAAAATCGAAGATTTCAAAACAGAAAGAACGAATCGATCCGACGACGAAAGTATAGAATACCATGGAAATGTGAATATTCGTTACAGTGCCTTTCACCAAGATCCATTCGTAAAGCTATTTTTTCCATGACCCTAACAAGATACTGCGAAATCGAGCGCGAAAATGAATTTATTGAAAATCTTCACGTATAGCGGCATCATCGAGGTATTCATCATACCTCACATATTGCCATGCGTACTCAACATAATCCCGAGCCAGGTCGTAGACATGGTTCAACTAGGAGTCACCTTTGTAACCGACTTACTGCCTCAAGTAAGGATCAACGTAGATTCCGAAGTGATGCTAAGAGTATGGAAAGACGAAACCGAAGATGGGTCCGATCTGGCTCCTTCGATCGACTCCAAACCCAGTAACGGATCATCTTCCAGTATGTCGGCCGACGATAATTGCGACAACCGCCGACTCAGCGGAAACCAACCATCCTCCAGTAATACCAAAAGCGGTAAAACTTGGCGATCCAAGGAGGACGAAGACGAAGACTGCGTAAACACCAGTTTCACCGGATCCGCTGTCAACGATTGCGAATTCAAAAAACAGAACGCCTCTTTCGGAAAGAACATGGTGATGAAGGCTAAACCAGCGTATCTCAACTACCCCTCTAGATACGTTTGCAGTGTCGAAGAACAACACACAACGGCATCGTCCGATCACCTCGACACCTTTTGTCGGAGTTGCTCCGTCGAGTACCAAGTCAAACCACCGGTCGAAGAGCCCAACGCAGGGGCGCAAACTTCGGTGATGAGTCCTAAACCGTATCATGTCATCGATACCAAAACTGAGAACACCGATATGAAGAATCCTCAGTTTCATAAAAGCTGCTCTCTAGAATATGTCACCAAATTAGATGATAAAACCGCCACAGAAAAGTCAGCTGGTCAAGCTTTGAATAAAAAGTCAAAGGATCTTAGATCTTTTGCTTCCGATAAACGTACTGCCGAATTGACCGCGTGTAAGTTACAAGACTTCGCCATCAAACATAACGCATTTTCGGAAAATCTTGAAGCGAAAGCTGTCTATTTTGGACGTAATTACAAGGATTTATAATTGCCAATTATTAAAAAATTTTGTTCCGATTAAAAGGTAGTTTTGTTCTATTGTCGGATTATTATTACTATGTGAGATTGCAGTTTGACATTGAATAAAGATTAAAAAAGTAGTATATTTTTTCTTCTAGTAAAAAACGTACCTAGGTACTCAATTCCTTACGAAATAATACGAAATATATTTATGCGGTGCTCTCGCTCGCATTCGTCAATTCGTCATGCCTCGTATTGTGTTTGACCACATACCTTCGTCTCTATTTTCGACTGTCGCCTATTCTCCTAAAAACCATCCCTCTCGTCGTCACCCTGAAACCAGTCTTCCTTCGCATCCTACGTTCTTGTCGACACATACGAGGTATTCGGTAATATACATTTGTTTAGTTTTTAGTCGGTCTATTTACTTCGAAATATACACATCTCTCATCAAACTCGCCTCGTCTCATTATTTAACGCGCGCGAGGGGCCACGGCCCCCACATTTATTTTCCAATTTTACGAAATTTAACAAGATATCTAATCTAAAGTAACAAAAGGTCGAAGATTGCTGAATGACGGTGGTAGCTGCTGTGCTGGCATAACCCTGTAGAAAAATAATCACGTCCGAGTATCAACGCACTCAATTATGGAATTTCCATGCAATACTCGTGATGCCTATTTCTGGCCTAGCCCGCAGCTGGCACCAACTGGTCAGAGCTTTGTGTGATCAAGCCCGCCGCAGCCTATTGGCCACACTCTGCGGTACTGGTATCACCGACTAGTGGAGAGCCAAGTGTCGCGGTCGGACACCCACCAGTAAAATAGTTAAACGGCAGCCGTTTATAAAAAAATATGATATCACTAAACACATAATATACGTAAACAGAAATAGCTGATACTCAATGAGTCTAAGTCATCAATTAATAGAATGGATTGGCCGGGGAGCGAAAGCAGCAAAATTCACAAGTCACTGATAAAGTATATACACACAATGTGATGCTCTCTCGATACGAACGTTGAGATCTACTCAGGCACATATCTAAAGGATGTATCACACCCTCGGTCCAGTTCTGTGGTAGCGCTTCATACACATTACAAGGGTGCAAGCAATACCCGTCGAAGCAAAAGAAAGAGAAAGCGCAGATAGATAGCAAGAAGAGAAAGAGAGAAAGCGAAGAGGGAACGAGAAAAAAAAAACCTAGTCGAGCCGAAAACTTTCCTTACAAATTTATTCAAAGGTTCTTCATAATCACGTTGATTTTTATATTGTTTCATCTTTTAATGTTTCCTAAGCTACTTTCAATTTTTTGATTTTTTTTATTTCTATCAAAATTTTTGTCATCTGTTGCAATTTTTGATTTGCTTTTCCATTTCTTAAATTACTTACTCAAAAAACAGAAACAAAATGGCATAACTTGTTCGCGACAAAGATAAAAACGAACGGATAAGAACACAAAATGAGGTCCACCGAAGCCTGTACGTATAATTTCAGCAAAAAAAAAAGAAGGGATCATGGCAAAAAGAAATGTAGGACGAAGACCACTGAAAAAAAGACAATTTCATCATTGCTTTGAAGTCTTCACAAGAGTATCGATATTCGTATAAGGAAACTCGAACCGAGGTGATTTACTCGTTTGTCTTCGATAAGAAAATCCAAAGATAACGTAAGGGGCTAGGCGTTATTAATAAAACTCGATATAAAGTAGACCCGAGTAAGGCAAATAAAAGAAGAAATACTACTTGCATGCTATTCGGTTATCTAAAGAAGCAGCAATAAGGGAAAAGAGCTGAAAACGTTACGTTTGAGGTAAAATCGAATGTCCGGCTTTTATAAAATTAAACTATAATACCTTTTGAAAAGCGACCGACGTTCTTAGGATTGTCATTTCACTGAGAAGGTACCTATGAGCCTACGATACGAAACGAACAGAAGATTTCTTATTCGAGCAGAAAAATGATTTTTATGTTCAGTCGTCGGTACGAAAAACGAACCTAGTGACCCTGGCGAATTTAAATTTACGAAAAGCCCGATACCTATTCGAATCGGATATTTAGAAATACCATTTTATATATATTACCGTACCGGTGTGCAGAGTAGATATCTATCTACAGGACATATATCTACCTACGTATCGATAAAAAGTTCGCTTGGTCGCGTCATTATATAAATAATCGCGCGATAAAATTATCATCGGGTCGGGCAAGATGGACACAAGGCGCGAACGGAGGCGAGCTGTGGCCGGTTCTGGCATTTCCTTTATTTTATGAAACTAGGAAGAGTAAAGTCAAGCTTTGATTGGGAGTAACGGCGGCGTTCAGGCAAATATAATCGTGTCGTTTCCATCGGCGTGAATAAAATACGAACACGAAGCCTAGCTTCGGCCTGAACACCGCTTTGAGCTTTCAGTCGAATAATATCCTTCCGTCTATAACAATTGGTGTGTCAATCATACCATCGGATGTATTTGATACGTTACGGGAAACTTTTCAAAAAATTAAAACGGCGTGAAATTTTGTTTAAAAGAGCTCACGCTTTGTAAACAAATAATCCGACGAGTCTTTTTAGAAAAAAAAAAACCAAGAGGGAAATTTCATTTGGTCTCGGAATTAACGCCACCGTCGTTACGTTGACGTGTATTCGTGTTGAAAAAGTGAAATAAAATCAACGTCGATACGCCGAAGGGTTCTGGGTATTTTTTTTACACCGAAACGAGCGCGAAAGTCGCGGAAAAACGACCCAGCAATCGAATATTCCTCGACGGATGACGCTTCTAGGTGAATAATTCGGTTAAAATATAAATTCACCGTTCATCCGAGTTGTCAGATTTTAAAACGAAATCGTCTCGGATTCAGCATCGTAGTTATTTTAGCAAATTTTCCAACGCCATAGTCGCGTCGTCGTCCAAACGAAGCAGTTTTTCTCATTTCGCTTATCAACTGCAAATATCGCAATATCCTGCGCTTTATCGTTTATTTTAAAAATCACGTCAAATCAATGACCTATTTTTACTTCTATAAGTCGCTAGCGAATCTCGCCATTCGATTTGTACTCTCCCAAGAAGCTAATTTTTCTTCCAAAGTTGACCCGAAACTTACGAAAAACATCAAAAAAATGGCACATAACTTTCCCATCCCTTCACAAAAGGAAATATCAGTGAAAAAATCACGTGGTAAGTTCCAGTATAGGGTAAAATAATCAATATCGAGTCCATATTTAAATCGAACATTTTCTAAATTTAAATTTAAAACATCGAAAAGGTAATTTTTTGTATTTTATTGTTACATCAGATAGACCTATATGTACAAACGTACGCAAAGAGCCCAAAGTACATCCTACTTCTCGACATAAGATTCAAATTTTCGAATAAATTAAAGAATTATTTTTCAAATTCGCATCGTAAACATGTCTTTCACCTTGAACGACCATTTCGACCAAACATTTTTCATCTTAATAACCTCATTATCGTGAATGTATAAGAATAACGAAATTCGCTATGGCTATCGCACATGCTATTCTATCATTTTTCTCCGTCAATTGACTGTTGAACAAGTTGGCTACATGATGAGGGTTTGGTGATTTCGCACAAGTCTCTCGTTACAACGTGTAACTATGCCATCGACGTGAATACAATTCTTTAAAAAATTATTTCATCTCTTCGGGAATAATTTACCTACAAATTACCATAAAATTATAGAAAGCAAATTCGTAAAATATGAGCGAATTATTCGTAACCGACCTTATTGAATAATCTCGAACGATTTCGTCAAAGACGAGTAACTGCATAATTTGCAAACAACTTAATTATTTTGGTCGAAAGGATTTCAAAATTTCGAAAAAAATCATGAATAACTGGGTCGTATCTCAAAAAAACACTTTTTCTATGGTTTAGCCTGTACTGACCCTATTTTATCACCATATGTTATATTTTTTTGAAACTGGGGAAGAGAAGAGTGAACTGAATTTTTCTGAAAAAATAATAAAAATATTTATAAAATTTTTATCTTGAAAATGTTTTTTTGGGGGTGAGGTAAAATTGGATCTAATCGTGAAAAAATTATCAAAACGTTAGAAAATTATTCAAAGTATCGTTTAAAACATTTCAAAAGCGCAAAATTTTCGAAATTGATACAGAAATTCTTCTACATTTTATAAAATAGCGAAAAGTATGAGAAAATTTTACAAAATTACCAAAAAAATAGTCAAAATGTCATAAAAATTGTTAAATTTTGTTGAAATTGCTTCAAAAAGCACAAAGATCGTTGAAATTCTTGCAGAAATTGTTGATTCGACGATTATTTAAACATTTTAACAATTTTCGAGTCATTTTCAAATAAATATTGTCAACTTTTCTAACGTTAAAAATGAGTTTTGCAACAATTCAAACTATTTTTTATTTAATTTCCACCATTAATGATATTTCCTGTTGATGGCCTGAAATATTATAAAATATTTCACGTCATCTTATTCTCGAGTAATTTTTGCGGCTTGACTTAATTTGAAGAAAATTATAAAAACTTTTAAATTAGTTAAAACCAGCATAAACAAATATATCTGATAATATGATTATTTAAATTAAAGCATCATACTAAAGCTGGATAGACGTCTCATTATAATACGAATATTTTATACCTTCGAATCGAGATATACCTGCTAAATTAAATTGTCAACTTGCCTTAAAAGCATCAAAATTATTTCAAAATCATTCCGCATAAATTTTAATCCCAAGCTGATTTCAGTGCTTGGAATCGAGCAAACATAGGAAAATTGATAAAAGAACCGAATTAAGTATTCTCGACCTTTTCTCTCTCAGTGTGTAGGTCGTTTTAAAAACGTAGGGCAAAGAAACTGTATTATTCGCTTTTGAGATGCCTTCATCGTGTACTTCATATCCTCATCGTAGAATAATGAAGCTACTACGACAACCCCACGGTGAAAACTTGCTTATAACTCGCTAATTTACGACAAATAATTTGAAAAATTATCCGACTCGGGCGAAATAAATTACTTACTCGCTAATTAATTCGCGAATAACATTGTTAAGGAAAAAAGTGCATTCTAGTCGAGATGGCATTGTACCTATGTACCTACATCGTTACCATAGAATGGTTTGCATTTTGGAGTGACTGCGAAAATGGCTGGGTAAAGGAATGAGTCTAAAAGACGTATAACGATGGTACATGGTACGTATTCATTAAAGTGGAAGCTATGTTTGTCATTTTAATACGCTCAGGTGGCATTGCGCTTTTACTTCGAATACAAGAGGGTACCAACTACCTACACCAACGCGACCGAGTAAAAGGCAGGGTTGGGTATTTGTGTTAAACCGCGACTCTCGAAATTTAATTATTATTACGTTCGTTCATTAAATATGGCAGAGGTTAGAAAGATGGCTTTGTCGGCGTGCAAGGAACGCGAATAAAAATCACTGTATGTAGGTAAAACCTTTCACGAGCATGTGTTCGACTAAATCATATAACCCCTTTAATGTAGGTACACGAGACGAGTAGTATAGTATACCTATTGTAATTAAATACAATTATGTAGCCATGAAGAGGTACTAAATTCGTTTGTCCAATACCCCTCCTCTATATTAACCTGGGATTATAAAATTAAAAAAAAAACTTTACATACATAGACCTACTCTACCACAGACCTAACATAATAACCACCCACAACTTTCAAAAAGTTGGAAAATATAAAAGACACCGTATAAAACCGTCAAAAATTTTGTCACCCCCTTTTCACAAACGTCTCCTCTCATTATTACGATCGCGAGTGAAATTTCATTAGAAATTAATTTCGACATTTAATAGAAAGGAGAAAGAGGGACACAGAACAAGATACATCTAACACAGAAAAGGTGTATCAATTTACTTCCATAAAATCCGATTGCTAAGTTCAATCCGGCATTTCATTACAGAACGGTATATATAGCTTTAAAGTTACGGCGAGGCGTATTATTAGATGTATAAAATCGGGTTTTGTTCTAATAACGCGCAATTCTCGATGAAGAATTGATTCATTCGTTTAGGAAATTGTAATTAAAATCTAGGAAATTACTAAACGTTAAAGCTACCATTGAACGGTGTAATTCCTCTTTGAAAGTTTCGATACTATATGGCGCTTTCCTTTTTCAACCGTACCATACCGCCACGTTTACCATTTCGTCCCAAAGTTCAATTACTTTTTAAAACATATAGAGTAGTGGGCGCGGTAGCGGTATTATTGTGTAGTTTAACTAGTAAAGTTTGATTTTTACTCGTTCGCAGGGTTCGATAGCGTAGATAAGGTGGTTGCCATCGCCCTTCTCGGAATAGGTTTATTGATTGCAGCATTTCGTAGGAAATTTTCTCGGAAAAGGGATCGCTGATTAGAGTTTATTGATGATAGAATCGGTAATATAGCATTCGCGTTTCGACCAGAGGAAAGAAAACTAATTTTTCGACCTTAATCAACAAAGTTACGTAATACAAAACTAATTGAGAATTACAGGTTGGGTGAAAAAGTACGCAAGTGTGCTCAAAAGTCTAAAACAGAGTCGATATAATAATTTGTGATTTGCTTTAAATGCATTGTGACTAATAGACAACCTAACAAATACTTGTAGGTATGTCCTTTTTTTAAAAGAACAGGTGATCTTGACGAATGAAACCTAAACGTTGTAAAGAAAACAATCAGACCGGTTTTCACCGATCAATAAACTGTTAACCCAGCAGCAGTAACTTACCAAACTGGTTTCTGATGTTTATAAAACGTGAGAACTGTAGCAATAACCTGTCAAACCAGTTTCAGTCGTTTATAAAACGTAAATACTGCAGCAATAACCTGCCAAACCAGTTTCTAATGTTTATAAAACGTAAATACCGCAGCAAAAACCTGCCAAACCAGTTTCTAATGTTTATAAAACGTAAAAACTGTAGCAATAACCTGTCAAATCAGTTTCTGATGTTTATAAAATGTAAATACTGCAGCAATAACCTGCCAAACCAGTTTCTGATGTTTATAAAACGTAAATACGGCAGCAATATCCTGTCAAATCGGGGTTTATTGCTTGAAAACCCCAAACGCGATACTCGCAACATGTCAAACTGGTTATTGTTGTGTATTAACGACAAAAATGATGACAATGACATCCGTGCAAATAAGTTTTATTGAAATCATCTTTTTTTTTTGACTAGTAAATAGTTGATGTTCAATTATAAGGGTAGGCGTGGAGATACCCTTCGGTCAAAAATATCTGACATCCCCTTACTTTTCAAGGGAGGGGGGAGATAATGAAAATTTGAAAAACGAAGGAGATGTGAGATATTTTTGGGTACCCAGAAAAAGAGAAAACTGTTGGTTTTTTCCTTTGCCTTGAAAAGATGTTGTGTCATGACTGTATCACTCATTAACTCAGAGAACTGAATATTTTCACGTACATCAAGTGAAACCGTCTACAAGTGCTTTTTGAGAGTTAAGACTATTCGGCCCCTCATTGCCTCTTTTCAGGTTGGAAAAATGAATTGTCGCAGGTTTTTCAGAGATTTCTATTTCATGTCACATACACAAACTACCTCAAAAATGGAATGTGTGAACACTTCCAATGGTTGGTGAGAAATATGAAGAGATAAGTGTAGAGACAGAATGTTGCCCTGAAGGTACAAAGGATGGGAGGGGAGACGAGGATGAAGCAAACTAAAAATTATGTATCTAGATGTATTGCGGACAAACTTTTGAACAATAAAAAAAACACAACTGCAGGCATTGTAAATGGGGGTTGAAGGTGAAGCCCCTAAGAGGCAGTACGAAGCATTGCCAATAGAAAATTCACCTCAAATGTATTTTTTTTTTTCAAAGTTATGAGGAACAGGCCATGTGTATTTTCTTATTTTATAACCAGGAAGAAAACAGCTCAAATAAGGCTTCACTGTTCTAAAAGCAAACTTCACTGCGTAATGAATAAAAAGTATCGCTTTCAATTTTTTTTTTTGCATCGTTTGAGAGAATTTCTTCATTCATGAATAAATACACAACACCGTAAAAAATACCATTAAATTCATTCGATTGGAAAAGAGTAAGGCCAAGAAACAAATACTGTCATGGAAGCTATTTCAAATTGTGCGAACATTTCATTTCTTTAGTATCGTAACACTGAAGAAAAAAACCGTAGAATTTCCAATGTTACCACACTACGAATAAAAAAAATGAATTATCGTATTACATTAAACAGCATCGAATTGTTTAGAATAGCTCCGAATATGGGTACTTGCACACTCTAAAGCTTTAATTCGCCAGTACCTCTACTCGTATCAATAGTACATAAAACACGATACCATATTCATACATATGGCTCATAATGGGTAGGAAATTAAGCCATTTTCTTCAATAACGCAGCCGTTTTCAATGGAGGGTGAAAAAAAAAAACGTAAAATTTTACGTACCACTATTTCCGTTTATCGTAAGCTCATGCAGTAATAGCGATTCCGTTTACCTACCCTACACGCTGCTTATAATAGAACGGCTGTTACCGACCAAAATTGTTTCAATGTTTAAAAGCTCCAGTTCACTAACGAAATTACCTCGCTCGAACCCATTTCACCATTCGGTAAAAAAAAAACAATTCCCAGTTAAAAATGTTTACTGTATCCTGAATACTTTGGTGTAACGTTTTGCAACAGCCAACGTAGGTATATTCTTGATTCGGGAGAAAAAAACTTCCACAGATTTGTACGTATAAACTCGTCGACTACGATGATGATGTCGGTTTTTCATAAACCCTCGCACAACCTCAAAAGTTTTAATGAACCGACCACACAGTCTGCGTACTACGTGAATTAAAACTATCATATGTGTTTTCTTTGCGTATTTTCTCTTTAACATATGACAGTGTTGACCTAGTTTTATATTTCGGTTTACAAAAGCATCGCGGAATAGTAAAAGGGGGAAAAATTGTTTATTTTTTGTGGAAAATCCAACCAGACGTCTTCATTCTCTAGATAGTTGATACATTCCAAAAAGAAAAGCTTTCAAGTAGTTCGATATTGCCTCGTTTGGCGCGCCTTAGCTGACATTTTTCGCATACCGTAGAGATCAAATTGTTCTACGGTATGTGAATTATGTGACGTGCATCGTGTGCTCGGAAGATGCTGCCGTATAAAAACTCGGCCGCGTTTTACTCCCTCAAAAGCCACACGATAAAGGTTACGTCTGAGAAAAATTAGTTCAATATTGTCCGCAAGCGAAATCCAAGTCAATGAACCAGCTCGACTAAAAAAAAACCTCGCTCGCAATACTTTTTATAGGTTTCATTAAGCCGAATAATCGGCTTAAAAAATTACTCCATCTTTAATATGGTTACGCGGTATTATTCGAGCACTGCAGCAACATTTTTGCGTTAATTAGTCCTCCGAAATTAGCTCGTATTCGACGATGTAGGTGCTACACTGCACACGTGTACCTACATAATAAATTTATACGAATATTCGTGACGTCGTTTGTATATAGTAATTCGTTATTCAAACTGACAACGATGCATTTTAAATAAACTCGTCGTGTATACGGTATACCTACTATTTTCACATTACCATCATACCGTATATCATATAATTTCTCTACTGATAGGATTCCCATTACACGGAAGCTTTTTATTTAACCATTGTCGACGAAATTATACTCCAAAGCTTTACCAACGGTGTAGTTTGAGAAATTGGTGAATAAACTTTCACGACAATCGCTTACAAATGTCCAAAAATAATCTTATTAGATTGCTACCAAATGTATAATCATCGGAGCTGTGTCATAATGTTTTACACGCAGTCACAGATATGGTAATTAATAGAATGAAGGGGACAGCAAGGCGTATTTACGCCGACTCATGAATACGTAATTTATTTCGCGTAAAAAATGATTGACATGTTTGCTTATTGAATGCAAGTTAAATTACTCGGTGTACGATAAACGTTTATCGAAATGGGCTTCAATGGTCGAAACTGTCGTCGTGTTTATAGCCAACCAATCAAAGGCATCTGCGTAGTGGTTGTATCGAGAATAATGCGTACGTAGATTCTCCTTTGACAGGTAAATATGAGCGAAATACGTTTAGCTAAAGTGATATGAAAAAGGTCATAGGTGAATAAGAAGGGTGAAATAGTCAGAGGCTCGTCTTTGAATACACCCGGTGGCCGGGGAAGGGGTGGTACATACTCGAGATTTAGATATAACCGGGTACCACTAAGGAAAAACGTTGGACGAACAAGTTACTTATCTCTAAAATTTGAGGGGGTCACAAAAAAGTCAGCTCCAGCTCAGTGAGAAGATTACTGGAAGGACGAGGGAGTGTTCAAAATTACAAAATTTTGCTCAATATAAACAAACAAAGAATTTTACCACGAAGTTCCCGAGCACAACCTCGAAAATGAGCCTACTCGGAAGGCTTCTAATTTCATATTCTGTTTCCTTGATGAAATTATAAAGAAATGTAAACTTTAAGAATACGAAACTGAATCGATAATTAGAAAGAACCCGTTGAAACAAACAACGGAAATTATTTAAAAAAACAAACCTTCAATAAATTATTCGACTTCTTGCCCAATCCGTGGAAAATCCGACTCATCTTATCTTTCGGCATATCCGACTCTAAATCGTAACCTCGAATACCAACACTTTCGATTAAAAAATCAATTACGCCAAAATCTGGCCGTTTTCGTTAAAAACGGACGCGAAGGTTTAACATACACACACGCAAAGGAGAGAGAAAAAAGAGAAAGAAATGAAAAAACACGCAGCACCGACAAAAGCTATACCGTGTAAAATGCGAAATTCGATATACGTTCGACACAATGATGAACCACAGTAAATCAATGCCCTATTGCCGTTTTAGTCTTAAACAATGAGACGAAAATTTTCACCACTTTGCAATATTGTATATGTGTGGTGTGCGTATAGGTACGTAAAACTAAACGTAGGTATAAGCGAGCGTTCGGTCGGACACTGTTCAAAAAATACGATAAAGGGATTGTGCACGCGAACTCGCAATAAAATTACAATGTAGGGCAATTGTGGTTCAATGTACATATCTTTCTTCAGTTTCTACTTAACTCTCTCTGTTTTAGACATTTTGACCATTATTCTTCGCTGTAAGCCTTATTGTTTCGAAGGTTTCGAATTTCGATTTTGCTTTTTTTTTTTGTTTTTTTACTTCTCTTCATTTATTCGTCTGTTGTTATTATTTTCCTTTTTTTTCCCTAACGAGAACGGAAACGACAACGAAAAATAAAAAGGATTCCCCGCTCTAATTTCGAGGATCGTTCAATTTCAAAATCAAATGGTTTACTTCATTTGTTGGAAACGAGTTGACATGTGATTTTTCTTTTAGTATGAATCAAAAGAAAAATGTAGGGGAGGAGGTCTTCAAAAATTGCCCTTAGGGAGCGAGCAGGAGGGGTTTTTTGGGGTGGAAACATCCCTATTTCTGCACATAAAAGGGGTAGGGGTATAGCTGGTATCATTTCTATATAATTGTAACGGGTGGGAATCGGCGCGTGGTTTATCGCGAGTACGAAACGTACTACGTTGTAGTAGTTTCCTACTCGCAGGTAAACTGTCGCGCCGAATAGATATAAGCTTTCCAGTAAGATTTTTGTACTCGCCTCTCAATCGGGCTATTTCCCGTCGGTCCTGTTTTATGCTCTATTCTTACCGTACATTTTTGCCC
>FIZU01040255.1:0-11609 GCA_900064475.1 Pseudococcus longispinus | reverse complement strand
GTATAATTTTTGATGCGAACAAGATAGAAAGCTGGGGTTTGCGCCATTGGAAAGAACATGCTTTTTTACACAAATTGAGTTCATAATAATGGTAGGTTAATATGGGAAATTTTTCTAAATTTCGATAAAATTGAGAAAAAATTGAATTTTTTTTTGCATTTTTTCGAATATTTTATTAGTTATTGGGGTTTTCTGATCAACTAACCCAAAAACCTTTTTCATGAAAAAAAACTAGAATGAATGCTGCTTCGAATGGCGCAAACCGCAACCCTCTACCTATTGCAGTAAAATTTTTAAGGCAAATCAAAAATATTGAACAAGTTTTCAAAAAAAAAAATTTCGAGTGAGCATAACTTTGCCCCTTTGATTTCAAGGGTAGGCAAACATATCTACTTGGGCTCAGGATGGGTTGCCTATTTACCAGTTGGAAGGCGGATACTATTAACTGGGACACCCTGTATAATTTTAAAAATCTTTGGCTGCGCGAATAGATTTTAAAACATGTTTGAAATACGTTATTCCGACGTCAACAAATATTTTCGACAATTTGTCCAACCAAATTACTTTAAAATTTATCAAAATTTTTAAAATTGCCTCCAAATGATTTGAAATAATGAAAAAAATCGTCAAATTCCTTTCACCCAATATTTATTGAATTTAAAAATCTAGTTTCTTCTTTCTAGAAGAAGCTACTTCATCGCCAAAGATATGAATCTTTTTGGTAAAAACAAAATTTATTCCACGTATTCATTAATCAAGTGAATGACTTCTAAAACATGCTTAAAAAGTCATTCTTCAACCTTAATAATGTATTTCACAGCTACTGCGTGGAAGGTTTCTGCACTTTTGTCTCTCGAAACACCCTACAGATGTTTCAGTGCAACAGAACGAACCAGATAACCGGAGATTATGAATAACGTATACGATCAACTCCATTCCGTAGTTTTGGGATAATCAATTCGACAACAACCGATGTTGTTTATTTCTTTGGTGCGTCGCATCGACTCCAGTTATTTTCCAAAATTACTACGACTCGTTTAGTGAAAAACAATCAGCTAGTATATACGTACGCTTTCATCGGCTCATCTCGGAATCGGAAGATGCGACGAATTACAAATTACAAACGCGAAGGCGATGGCGATGGCGAAAAAAACCCATCGCGAAACATCAATAAACGTACGTAATTTAGGTACGTAGGTAATGGGTATACCAGCGCAACGCAAACATCGAGTCGAAGACATTAAATCGTCGTATTTGGACGCACACACATAAACGGCGAGGCGACCGACTCGGATACATAGAAAACTTTTCATTCAAGTTCGCCTCCGGAACTTTTCCGATACAATTTCATTAGCTTTCGACGTTCTTCGCCTTAATAGCGAAATAAAAATACGACTGATTCGCGAACCGAACGACAACGTAAAATGGGCGACAGGGGGGGGGGGGGAGGGAAAAAGCAGCATATTCGACGAACCGTAACCTCCTCTCGCAGTGCATTATTTCGCAGACACTCGCACACAGATACATACTTATACACGTATCATCGCCGGCATCGGCACCAGTACAAATACACGCCCGAAAAAATTTGCGCTAATTCCACCCGTATACCTTTCAAACGCCAGCGTCAACTAATTCCCTTCGAATAATATTACGTTGTAGAAAAATTCAAATCTTTCCATTAACAGGGCGCGCGCAAAAAAAGCATCATCATTCGCTTCGAATTTTCTTTCTCTCTTTCGCCTTTAATGCAAAAAAAGATTATCCAAATAGAAAAGAAAAAAAAACACTGGTGAAAAATTCTACGCTACGAAGGAAAACATACGCGTCATTTCGAATTTTCATCCCTCTCGACACACGTACGCGTCCGTATAATACGTACTCTACTTTTCAGTAAGCTTTTCGTAACGCGACGAAAAAAGTGATGAGAACCAAGGCAGTCCAGACGACGCGAATCCGACCAACCTTAATGAACTTGTACGACCGAAAATTTTCAACATCGTGTCGCCACCTCATTTTGCTCAATCAAAATTAATCAACCGGTAGAATAATAGTCTGGTTTTCTGTAATCTATACCTACGTACAAACGCGCAGCACAATTACTAATTACGAACCCCTTCCACCGACGTCGGGTTTCATTTCAATAGCTCGATTTCTACAAATGAAATTATTCGCGAATTGTTGAAAACAAATGATTAAAGGAAATTATGTCCGTTTCTTGGAGCATAGTCCAATTATTACCGATCAGCGATAAATTTTTATTGAATTTTATCCCAACCAGCAAAGTCTTTCTGTCGCCTCCATTCAACCGACAGGACGAATCGGTATGGTTGAAATGAAAATGCCAAAATTGTATCTACCGCGTGATGGAATTCGAAAATTTAATGTTCTTTGATTTGAATGATTTTTTGATACGGGTAGTTCGTTTTCAGTTGAAACCTTCACAAAAGAATTTTAGCTCCTTAAATCATTCGTGGAAAAAGATCAAATGACCCTTTTTTGGGGCACGACGGCCGGACAAATCATAAAAATCACAGAACAAAATAATTTCACTCGCCTCGCCTTAATAAATAAGTATTCGGGGTACCTGGTGCTAGTTTTATTACGTATCATATTATACCCATCTCAATTTTCTTTTATTTTCTCTGTTTTTTGCGCTCGAATGTCCTAGCAAGAATACGATAGCTGATTCGTTCTCGTTCGAGCAAACATATACTTTTGTTTACATACTACTCGTACGTACGTACGCGTATAAAGGTATTATATGGCTCTTCGTTCTCATTCTCTGTACCTGTCTCATGGGGTCTAGGAGAATGAAATTACATATTTACTTCTGTCTTCCTACATTTCAAAGTCTCGAATGTGCATTGTAAACACGGATACGGTAGCTTATCGCGGCTCGGCGGACATACGCAGATAGTCAGATATATAGCTTTACGTATTACCGACACGATGTCTACGTATAATACCCGCGATCTACCTAAACCTATACAGTAGATACGTATATACGAACCGTACTCGAGTCCTGTTCATAATTATACATACGGCCATATACACGAACAGTAAGAGAAAAACAATACGAGAGAGAGACAGATAGCAAACTGCCTCTGTCTCACCACTCGGTCGACCGCATCATGCACCATTACGCCAATGACCAGTGTACATAGTGCACGTACAATATCTACATAGACAATAGACATACGGTTCTCGGTTTTTAATTAAATTAGACCATCGCCGCTTAATATAATACTCCTGTCGTTCTTCGGCTGCTCTCGTCCCTTTTACCTCATTCCCTTCTGAGGAAAACTTCTTCTTATGGTAACGGGCACCGTTTAATAGTGCGCGATGAGAAAATTCGTTCTGGGTGTTCGACTTCGCCTCCCTCACTATTTTCCAAGCGCGATAATACGCCTGCATAATCAATTTTAATCCTTCCAAAGTACGGTGGTGTTGGCGATGCAACGACCGTTTAAGCGTTAACGGTCCAATATAATGCACCAATATAGTACTCTTATATATGTTCTAACTTCCAAGTTCGATAGAAGGGATTGAAACGTACCACGAAATGAAAGCTGGATTCCCGAATAGCAACCCTTTATCCGAATATTAGCGTAATAGTTGTTAAAATTTTAAAAATTCGCACACAATTTCAGCGCATTTACAAAAAAATTTTGCACATTTGACGAGTTTTTCAGAAAAATTGACAATTTTTAAATGAATTTTTCAATTTTTGATCATTTTAGAGAGTGAAGCATCCACCCTTAGATTAGGTCTCTCGTTGTTACACGCCGTATTGTTTCAAAAAATTAAATTAACAACAAGCGTAATATTTCGGCATTCCCTCCCCTTCTTTTTTCATTTCGTCAAATCTACGCCCATTACACAATAATGCAAGAAATTTTGTTCTACTCGAAATGCATTTTATCACCCCACAATTTCATCTCAAAATTAGAACATGAAAACATCGAGTCTTCGTCGTTCATTTAATCAGTGTGGAATCACCTAGCTGAAAACCGAAAATATTTTTTAAAAAAAGCTTCGATTATTTTTAGCATAGGGTATGCTTTTGCGATGACCAAACCTGCAAAAAAAGACACGAAATTCCGCGACGCTGACTTTTATAGACATTTTGTCATACTTTTTTGGACTGCGCAAAATATTCAGATTTCCACCAACTTTTTGGGCTTGGAAAATTTTCAAAATCAGGGTAACTTTTCAACATTTTGTCAGGCAGGCACTTGCAAAATTTCAGAGATCACGCTGACTTTCAGACTTTTTTGGACTTGGAAGCTTTCAACTTCATGGGCTTGAAAAATTTCAAGAAAAGTTCATATTAAAATATTGTCAGACATATTATCACCTAAAGCTGACTTTTAAACATTTTGTCAGCCTTTTTTGGGCTTGAAAAAATTTTCAAATTTCCATTCGCTTTTTGGACTTGAAAAATTTCAGAGATCATTCTAATTTTTTGAGATTTTGTCAGACGAACACTTCAGACTTTTTCAACTTGAAAAATTTTAGATATCACGTTAACTTTCAGACATTTAGTCAGGAGCTTGAAAAATTTTTCAGATTTCAACGATTTTTTGGAGTTGGAAAATTTTAAAACTTCTGACTTTTTCGATTTTGAAAAATTTGATCAATTGTCAGTTGACTTTTGAGCTTGAAAAAATTTAGATTGTTTCAAAATTTGATTTTTAAAAATTATTTTCAACAAGCAAGGAGCAGGATGAAAAGAAGAATAAAAAGGGGCAAGTATCTCTAGAACGCTAGATTTTTTCTTCTCATATCTATAGGTAAAGTAAGTATCTAGCTAGTAGCTACCAACATTCACGAAAAAGTACGCAGATAGGTAGGCGATTTGTACATATTTACGCAGGTATCGGTATTGAATAGATAATTAGGTACATGTTTGGCTTTTCCCTTCGCCTTTCATTCTGCTAACATCGATGCTGCGAGCACGATGACGACGAAATCTCGTTTCTGGTTGCTCGTCGCGTTGCGTTCATCGGCTTTGCTGACAAGTTCAACTTATGAGAAGGCGACTCGTGTACGTAAGTTCGTAGCTCTCCTCTTCACCCAAGTTGGGTGTTATATTTCAAAGAATATAATTTCGCCGATCGTATTTCTCGTACTCTGCAGCACGGTACGCGAAGCGTGAGCCTAATAATACGGTGCCAGGGGCGTCGTCTTGTTGTAGCTGATGGCATACTTCAGCATTCAGTGCGTCATAATCGCAGCTTCGCTTCTTTCGCTCGAGCAGTGATTCGTAAAATGCGAAAAAATATTCCCCGTGGAAAAGGAATCAACATCGAACCGATTCGGCAAACAAAGAAACTACTAGGCACATTGCTCAACTATACAGACGCCAGGTAGTCAATTACGAATTCGTTAATGTAAAAAATCTCCGATATAATTCGGCTCCCATTACGACCGGTCGTTCATTCGAATTAATACGTACGAGTCACGATGGTGAGATTTAAAAAGAAAAAACTGCACACATTCGTCCGATGAGCCGATCGGGTGGTGCTCTCTGATACGAGTCTGCGGCCTGCACAAATTCCTGACCCTTCGTCGAATCGCAGAAATATTAATTAAAAAATCGCGACTATTCGATGTAAAAGACGCAATAGCGCGGTGAGAAGGAAAAAAATTGAAAACGATTCATCCGGTCGCCGCACTGCGCCGTACTGTGCTAATATACTTCCTAAAGCGACCGTATTAATTATATTTCATTATAGAACTGTTTTCCTTTTCGATTACAAGGTATATCTCGTCCTGGTTACGTCGACTCGCATCGTACTGTAGTCCGTAACAAGCGAATACCCAGCCCAGACCTACGTATATAATACACAAAAGCCTGGTCAGCGAAATACGAAAATATCGTCACGCCGATGGTTTTATTGGCTTTTTTTCAATTTCAGATATTTATTTTTTCGTTGTATACCTATAGGTATCTGGTATATATATATTTTTCTTCTCGCTGAAATGATGGTTTTCCATCGTGATGGAAAATTACACGTAGGTATCGATTCCATCCTTCTTTCTTTCTTTCGTTATTTTTCTTCCTCGCTCTCTCTCTCTGTCTCCCTTTCCCTCTCACCCGTCCTTCCATCGTACTCTGACTCTCTCGATAGCAGATCTGTAATAAAAAAGCAGCTTCTCTCTTTTCAACTACACTTATTGCAGTTTTTTTTTTTCGATCTGGGTTATTAATTAAATGATATTTTCCATCTAGCTTTTTTTTTTCATTCTCCGAGGTATTAATTTTGGTACAAAAAAATCACGAAGATGATCTAATTCGAAACCATTCGAGTCGTTTGGATATATTTCCATCAAACTGATCCCCAGATTTATACGTAATCGTATCCACAGGTAAAGTGCCGTGTACACTAGCGAGTGAAACGCTGCTCGCTACTCGCCAGCGTTTTCTGAGTAGCAAGTAGCGTGTACCTGTCGATGGTTGCAAATTGAGTTATCAATACACTTGCAATTGCACACCGAAAAATGATAAAAAATTGAAAAAAGACATCGCAGAAAAATAATAAAAATTATATCATCACTCATTAGCGTGTCAAGTAGCGTCATTATGTGTACACTTGGTTTGAAACGAAAAAGACGAAAGTTGAGCATATTCAACTTCAAACGCATAAACCAACTCGCTTGCGTTTCACTCGCCAGTGTACACCGGGCTCAAGATGAATGAAACCGATCGGCGAACTAAAAATTATCCCCTTGATCGGCGCACGAAACCACAAATCCGAGACTTTCGCATGCCTACCGTCTGGAAGAATAATTTCACCGGCCGATGACGAGGCATATCAACAAAACTGCTCCTGGATTTGACAAAAAAAAAAAGAACGAAAAAAAAAAGAAATCCCAAAAATACGGCTGAGAATCGTTAAAAGATATACTCGAGTGTACGTGAATAAGACGACGACGACAATGGCCACTGAAGCAGGAGCAACTTGTGTTTTTTCAAACGTGTGCGCCGAAATGAACTAGAAGAGAGAAGGTATAAGGTATAGCACCGCTTAGCAACATTTTGCTTTTTCTTCTACTTTTCCGGCATGAAAGAGAAGTATACACACACAAACGAGTAATCTTACAGCGAAAAATATTTTCTGAACGAGTAATCTTTTAAGCACACGCATAAAGCTAGAAAGTTTTTACTCGTGAGTTGAAATTTTATGGCTTTCCGACGCCGTCTTCGTCTTCGCCGTCGTACTCGTCGTCGTCGTGGCCTCCGATGCCACCGCTGCAGCTGTTCGCACCCCTTTCGCGCACCTCCGCCACTCACCCGCCCTCCTACCCATCTATCCATCCATCCGTCCGTCGTTATTCAATCCACTTGTTGATGATTTGACGAGTGTTATTTCGCCTCAGTTTTTCTTTTCTTTTTCTTTTCCGCCTACTTTTTTCTCTCATACCGTTACGACGAGTCGTATACTCATTCTCGCGTTTTCCCTCTTCCAAAGCGTCTCGCGCTTATTACCAACTATAAAGTATATGCATTGTGACTTTTGAACAACAACGTACGAATGGTGATTTTATTTGAATATTTAAACGACGTAATCGTACATCATTCTACCGAGAAAACACCACAGCTAGTTTTACCACATGGGCTGGCTGCGTTCTGCAGCGAGGATATTTCAAGCTAGCTATCTCATAATGGAGCCAAACGAGAACACTCCCTGCATTTGGTTATTTTTTTTTCACTCAAACTTCCAAGTTGGCTGAAAAGCTTCGTCCACGTGACGACAAATTCAAAATTCAGAAATCTCTGAATATCCGCAACTACGCATCCGAGTGTAAAGGTACCTACTTTCGAATAAATATTTCGCTAGATCGACGACGGAAAAATAATGCGAAAACCAAAAAATCTGCCAATCGTCGCTTAAATTTTACAACCCGTAGTTCATTTATTAATTTTCTCTCGCAGAGTTTAAGATCAAAGCATTATTTGGGAACAGACTCGTCGAAATTTCAAAAATTTTCATACCTCTTACGGTTTGGCAGAATTCGACGAAGGTGATAAAAAACTTTTCTTTCTTGCATCGAATTGTCAAAAAAAAAAAAAAAAGAAGAAAAAAGATACGGTAGTTTTACAATCCACCCAAAATCTAAAAAAAAGTAGTACCTACATGAAACGAGCGAGACCACGTGTCAAAATATTGACTATGCTAGCTAACAAATTGTAAAATCTGAAAAATTCAGTAAGTCAAACTATTTAAAATTTTAGAAATCGTCGATATCACATTATTTCATAAGAAATAGTATTGCAAGAAAAAATTCATATATGAGCTATTTTCAAAACTGAAGGGACTACGTTACTTCGAAGATTGAAAATTGTATTTTTTTTTCAATTTTTTTTTCGAATTATATTCCAAAGGATAAACAAAATTGCTCGCATGTTCATATGGCCTACTTTAAAAATCGAAGAAACCATTAAAATTTGAAAAATTCAAATTGAAAATTTTCAGAAATTTTTTTTGATTTTAAATTTTATCATCTCGAGACTCCTTTTATTTTTAGATTAAGCCATATTTTAATACATAGGCAATCTTCGTTGCTCTCATCGACTACTATCACGACTTGTTTTCGATGAGATGGCCTTTACGAGTAGAACGAACAATTCGGAGGAAAACTAACTACGAAATTATACGAGAGCTATACAATTTCTCAGCTTTGCCTCGTGATTTACGCATAAGCGAACGCGATTAATGCTCATATAAGTTCGTACTCCGAATACGAATGATGTAACTCGAAAAATCCAACACGGAAAGAGTTAATAATTGACGTACTATTAGAAAAATCACCACTCGAAGATCTAGTAAATATAGCGAATAAAACTCGCACAATCCGTACATCATTTGCAAGTAACCTAAATTAGACGAACGTTTCACACGACGCCGAAGCGATCATCGTCGATCAACAGCGAAAAACGGATCCTTCTCCTTCGTATAAATCTGTCGTATTCGTTTATAGGTGAAAAATTTCACGAAAATTTGAAGAAAAAAGAAAACTGATTACTTACTTCCGCCGAGAACCACGGATACAAAAAACAAGGCGAATATGGCGGGCATCATGGTGAGATCGAACCGTCGATGGATCTCATTACCCACCACAGTGCACACCATTCTTCCGCTCAACTGGATATCTCAGATTTCGGACCTGCAATTGATTGGAAAAAAATAGCAATAAATAACAATACATCATACTACCTGAGAGAAATGTACGCGTAAGTAACACAAATATTTCGACACATTTTCGATATATTATACGTAATACTTAAAATACGTCTCAATTACAATTGAAAACATTATTTTCATCGACATTTTAAACGACGGACGATTTTTCGCGAATACGTCAAACTATACGAGTAACACCCGGTCGCGAAAACCAGCTTAACATTGGTAAATTTTCCAAACGAACGTTATCTCGCGACAACGAAAAAAAAAACACTTGGAAAATTTTCGATTATTAACAATTTCGTAAAATTATTTCGTCCGACATATCTCCGCATTTTCGCCGCAAAAAGATATTACGTAAATCGGCGACCAAAAAAATCGCAACGTCGTGCTCGCGAACAAGTGCCCTTACACTCGACTATCCGGCGAATACCTATATTGTCGAACAAGAATACCTTGATACTGTTGAGAAAACGCCACCGCTCCGTAAAAGCAGCGCGACTCAGTTCCTCGCACATGTCAAAACCTTTATTCGTTAGCGGCGCACCGCGCCGCTCCGCTCGACGTCGTCCTCCCTTCTCACTTCTCAGCACCCCCTGCCTTGCGGCGTCTCTTCCGTCACTCATAAAGCCGCTTTTAATCACTTATATAAACAAAAACAATACCAAATGAAAAACTACATATAAACGCGCACGGCTACAATATGGTCCTCTTTTTTTTCTCATTTCAACGTTAGAACGACGCCGACTTGAGGGCGAGCGATGAAGAGTTTTATTTTTTCTTCAATCGTACCACTATACCGGCTCTACCAACACCTAGGGTACCTACAATCCTACATATACGAGTATATACGTATTACACTGAAATCGCGGTAGATGAATTTCCTTTCCCTGAGCCTGACCAATAACAAAACAAAGCGTAAGATGCCATCTTGTTCGCTTTTGCCATCCATTTTACTACGAGTAAAATTGCGAGCTCTTCAACCCTTTTTTATGCTCAGGAAAAATCTGACGGATAAAATTTGGAAATTTTTATTGCATCATGTAGAATAAAATCGAGTTAGTGCGCGAGTTCATTTTCACCGATGAAAATTGTAATTCCACACAGGAAATAAAGTCAAATCAAAATTACCTACTTCTTTTTTCTGCGTGAGATTTGTTATAGAAATTGAAAAAAAATGCGCATGATCATTTACCCTTGAAAAAAAAGAGATATGTAGTAAAACGATTTCAATATCTTCTTCTCCAATTTTTTATTAATTGTAATTTTCGAAAAAAAGTAGTTCAAAATTTTTGGTTAGTAATTCAGATATTTCAAGGCCTCAAATGATTCAAAATTAAAATTGTTCGTACTTATATAAAATAAAAAACAAAATGAAGAGATCATATACGATTATTCATTCAAACTGAAAATTCACGTAAGAAATTAGCTTTCAAAATCAACAAATGTTTTTTGAAAAATGACGACTCCTGAAAATTCCTTGCAAACAACGGAAGAAAAATTTTCACCCTCATCTAGATCGCAACGTAGGAATAAAAAATTAAAAATTTGAGAGAAAAATTGCAATGGCGTAAAATTTTTTTACAAACTGATGTAGGGTCAAATTGTACTGATATTTGATAGATTCCTGTTCGAAAAATGCACCGAATGAAGAATTTTTTTTCGAAAATACTCGCTAAATAATTTACGAAGTAGAATTCGAAAAAAATTCACCAATCCCTTTGGATAAAATATAACGTCATTTTCCAAAAATTGTTGCTAAAATTCTGAAAAATTTTTAAAACTGAAAATCCTCTAATAATCCCTTCATTTTGTTTTTTGCTCGATAAAAGTATGAAAATTTTCAATCGCCTTGAATTCCATACCCATCCTTCTTCAGTATGTGTGTCTCATTTAAAAATCAAAAAATATAGGTAACCGACTTTTGTACGCCTAAATTTTCATTTTTTCACGACTTTTAAATTTTAATTTTGAAGTAAGGGTAATTTCAGCATTTTTTAAAGGATTTTTTTCTTGGAAAAATTAACATCAAAAAATTATTAGAATTGAAAAAAAGGTTTTAATTATTTCTAAATAATGAATTTCCAACATTTTTGGCACAATTTTTCCAAGAAAATTATTTAAAAAAATTTTTCGATAAATATTTTTTGGATAATTAATTTTCGGATTTTTTCTGATCGCGTATAATTATTTTTCAATTAATTTTTCACATGGATATGTCTAATGGCTGGGATCAATCCTAAAAAAGTGTCCATTTTTTTTTGTCCAAATATTCTGTCCAAATTTTTTATCCACGATTGTCAGACTTTTTTGGACTTAGAAAATTTTTCAGATTTTGACATGGATATGTCTAATAGCTGGGGTAAATCCTGAAAAAATGTCCAAATTTAGTGTCCAAATTTTTTGTCCCAATTTCGTGTC